>PVJI01004600.1:0-106536 GCA_004026765.1 Micronycteris hirsuta | reverse complement strand
CCCCACCTCCCTCCCCAGCCTCCCTCCTCCCTCTTAGTTCTGTCCGTGTGTCCTCTACCATGATTCCTGAAAACCCTTCTCCCCATTGTCCCCTCCCCCTCCCCCCGGCTATTGTTAGACTGTTCTTAATTTCAATGTCTCTGGTTATGTTTTGCTTACTTTCTGCTTTTGTTGATTATGATCCAGTTAAAGGTGAGATCATATGGTATTTGTCCCTCACCGCCTGGCTTACTTCACTTAGCATAATGCTCTCCAGTTCCATTCATGCTGTTGCAAAGGGTATAAGCTCCTTCTTTCTTTCTGCTGCGTAGAATTCCATTGTGTAGATGTACCATAGTTTCTTGATCCATTCATTTGTAGATGGGCACTTAGGTTGTTTCCAGCACTTGGCTATCGTGAATTGTGCTGCTATGAACATTGGAGTGCATAGGTTCTTTTGAATTGGTTTTTCAGGATTCTTAGGGTATAAACCCAGTAGTGGAATTGCTGGGCCGAAAGGCAGTTCCATTTTCATTTTTCTGAGGAAGTTCCATACTGTTTTCCACAATGGCTGCACCAGTCTGCATTCCCACCAACAGTGCAGTAGGGTTCCCTTTTCTCCACATCCCCTCCAACAGTTATCCGTTGCTTTGTTGATGATGGCCATTCTGACTTGCATGAGGTGATATACCATTGTGGTTTTAATTCGCATCTCTCTGATGGCTAATGATGCTGAGCATCTTTTCATATGACTCTGGGCCCTCTGTATGTCCTTTTTTGAGAAGTGTCTGTTCATGTCTTCTGCCCATTTTTTAATCGAGTTTTTTGTCTTCCTGGAGTGGAGTCGTATGAGTTCTTTATATATTTTGGAGATCAGACCCTTGTCTGAGGTATCATTGGCAAATATGTTTTCCCAAACTGTTGGTTCTCTTTTTATTTTAATACTATTTTCTTTAGCCCCACAGAAGCTCTTTATTTTGATAAGGTCCCATTTGTTTATTCTTTCCTTTATGTCCCCTATTTTTTTTTTTTACTAAAAACAATGAAAGTAGAGCTTTAAAAGATTTTATTTATTTATTTTCAGGAGCAGGGAAGGGGAGAGAGAGGAAGAAACGGAGGGAGAGAAACATCAATGTGCAAGACAAACATCAATAGGTCGCCTCTCGCACTGGCCAGGGGACCTGGCCCATAACCCAGGCATGTGCCCTGACAGAGAATCGTACCGGTGACGTTTCAGCAGGCCAGCACTCAGTCCACTGAGCCACACCAGCCAGGGTGTGAGTAGCACTTAAATGCTCCGAATCACAACGACAATGACAAAGTGGTCATTATGTGAGGTACAGTATGTGTTAACTAGCCTTTCCCTGGTAGACATTTTGCAAAGTGTGTACCAAATGATCACATTATACACCTTAAACTCACACAATGTTTTATGTCCATTATAGCTCAATAAAGCTAGAAACAAGTTTGGAAATTATTGCTATATATCTTACTATTTGAAAAAGTACTATAGTGAAGCTGTTAATCAAAGCACTAATTTTTAATAAATGTTGCTACTGGTTCAGAAGTTAATGCCTGCCAAGTATAGCCTCGCATTATTTTTTTAGGTTCATTACCTGTGTTAATTTTTAAGGGCATACTCAATATTAACTTAGGAGTGAGGACCACCTTACCTGAAGAAGGATAGGCCATTTGGTGCTGAAAGTTTCACTGTGTCTTTCTAACAGATGTGTCTAATGAGGAAGCATAAAAGAATGGGAAGGAAATGGGACACTGATGTCTGTATGGAGATTTGGGAGGTTGGATGTTATCACTCTGAAATTCACCTTCTTCCCAATTTGTCAAAATCGGACTTTGCTGTAGAGCCTATCACTAGCTTAGATCTTAGCAGAGTGTATTTTTACTCTGAAAGGTTGCAAGTCATTCACTCGTGATGGTAAATTGTACTTACTAATGCACACCAACAGAAATGATTCATTTCTTTTAGTGCAAAATAGGCAGGTACTGAGATATTCCATACAAGGAGCCAGAATTAACAGTGGTAGGGTGTTAATGACATTCATTACTGCAATTGGCAGAAGAAATCCACTAAGTTGAGGTTGGAGTTCATGGTCTGCAGGTAATACCCTGAAGGAACCTATATTTCAGGGGCAAGGGAGTCACGCATTAGGACAGTGGTTTAACTTGGGAGAGAGTCCTGCAGCAGTTATCTTGTTTCTTGCACGGAGTCTCTGGCAGGTGACCTGGGTGTTTCCCAGGTCTTCAAGGCCTCAGTTATGAGCTGTCAAAGGGCAGTAGGAGCTTTACCTGCTAATTCTTTTCAGAGGCATCTTTTGTCATCTAGTCTAGCTTTTAAATTTTCCTAATGAAAAGTAAAAGTAGTCCTAATTTTGGAGACATAAGAAATCAAGTAACTTAAGTTTTGCATATAGCTTGTTTTTGAAGAATAAAGCAAAAGCCAGTAGAAAGTATTAAGGATGTTTGTTTGCACGCTGATAGAAACAAGGTTGGGGCTAGAACAGATCCTTTAAATAGCATCTGGTTCAGTGGCATGTTTTGTTTTGTTTTTTCTTAAGAAGAGTGGCCCAGGGTGGAAGCACGTTACTTGTCAGAGGCTTGTTTGTGGGCTCCCTGGATTGGCCTTGTTTCTAACATGAGCTGAGCAACATGAGAAAAAAGAAGACATACTTATGTCTACACTCTCTTTTTAAATCAACCGTGTAGTAGTACGTGACCAAAAGGGAACTACATGAAAAAAAGTTTGCAAAATAAAGTAGCAGATAAGAAATGAAAAACAAACAAACCCCCCAACCCCCACAAAACTCCCGTCCCACTCCAAGCCCTCAAAGTCATGTTAGAATTTCATTTCTAAAATAACCCAAATAGTAACTAAAACTCCAACCCTAACTTGGAGCCTCTTCATATATTCCAAACCTGTATTTAGGTTATAACGTCAGAACTAAAGCCTATTGTCACAGAAATGGGGCCTCTCTTCACTTTTCTAGTTTATGAGCTTTGTTGGAATAATCACATCTTTATCATTATTAGCAGCACAGAGAGTTTCTTTAATTCCCAGTGGCACACGAAGCTACTAACGTCTAGGAGAAAAAGTCAACCTGAGCCTTGCCCTTGAGAAATGTATTCTCCAATTTTTCTTAACAGTGTGTGAATTACCTTAAGATTCCTGCCTTCCACCATCCTGGGAGAGCAGCCTTGCTTAAACATCCGGAGGATAACTTCTTGTTTGAAACCTTCACTAACCCCTTCTCTATTATCAATTATGCAATTTGAGAAGGTACAGGAGAATCCAAGTCATAAGTCTGCACCGCTGTTAACGAGCCCACTGGTTGTAAAATGAGCCTATTGCTCTGTTAACTGCTTAAGCCCAGGAACGGACCGCATTCTCCATGAGATTTTTTTCTATCTATATGAAATATGGCCTGATGATAATTTACCTTCCAATCTTTAATTTGAACCATGGGGTTATAAACAAGGCTTGTGTTGGTTGGGTACGGATGGCAAGAGTAAAGGGAGCATTAGCTAGTTCTGCCCTAGTTAAAAAAAATTATTAGGCATATATCGCCCAATCAGAGGAAAATGAATGATGTTTTTTTAAAAAAGTGCTGGCATCAGACCCACGGCAAGACTGAAAGTCTTCGAGCACAACCTGGAAGTTTCTGTTACTGATTTCAAATGAGAATTATTGTTAATAGAAATAAAGTTATTAACAGCATGAATCACAGGCATAGAAACCTGTTAACTTAATAATGTGGCAAATGTACTATTAATCTTTAGTGAAGCAATATTAATATATTGCCTAATCTAAAAAAGGCTCCAGTGTCTTGAAAGCTTGAAATCATTTCTGCTTCTGCCTCAAGTTCTGAAATCATCCGCTTTTAAAATTTTAAATACTTTTATTTCAGACAAGCCTCTGAGTATTCAGAAATAATTGCTGTCAATAGAGATTCATTTTCACCTTTGAATGCCTAGTAATGTCAAATGGCAACATCATCGGCCTTAATGTCAACATATTTTAAATGTATGTCTTGGAGTGAAGGTCAATAATGGCCACTAAATTTAAAATATGGAATTCTATGATGCTTTATTCTTGGTTCTTTGATTACTTTTATACTGGTAATTATTTCTTCTGGAGGCAAAAATCTAATTCCAGTCTAACTCAATGGAAGTTCCCTTTGCTTCTCTTGAGAAGTACATTCTGTGAAGTCATTTTCTTGGAAGTTTCTGGCAAACATGACTGTATATACTTTGGGACCTATAGAGTCTATATCAGGGATTTTAAACCCAGCTGCAAGAGAAGCATTGTGGGTAACAACAGAGTGTTGGTGTTGATACCAGCTCTGACTTGGGGTGGCCTCTCTGCCACATAGTGGTAGGGTGACCTTGAGCTATGTAGGCTTGCTGTGGGGATTAAATTAGATACCGCGAAGTCATCTTTCAGAACCTATGACCATATAGGTTATCAATAAGTATTAGTTTTTTTCTTTGCAATAAAATGGGGCATCTAGATTTCATGAGATGCTTACAAATTAGTTTATCAGAATTTATTGTAATTTATATCAAATTAAAAAATATATGACATTTTTCAGAGAAGGCTCAGTCAAAAGAAATATCAGGTGTCACTACCTATGAAGATAAAGAATCAGTAATTTGTGTTATTTGCACAGAAAATTCAAGGCTAGCTGTGAATCACTTAATAATTATTAATTTCTTCATTCTAAAACATTTTTATGGTATTAATTATCACATACATGGGTAATATTTTTTGGTTTTTGTCCCAGCACTATTGTGGAATCAGGAGGGGGTATGAATCTGCTAAATCATCCTAGCTTTCACACATTGTTTAGAGTAAGGGTCACCAAACTTTCTTTAAAGGATCAGATAGAAAATATTTCCACATATGGATTCAACTGCAAATGCTCAATTCTGCTGTTTTTAGGCATAAGTAGAACATAGTATGACAAACAAGCAAGAATGTCTGTGTTCTAATAAAACTTTATATATGGACATTGAATTTTGAATTTCATATAACTTTCATGTGGCACAAAATATTCTTCTTCTTTTGATTTTTTCAACTATGTAAAACTAAAAACCCTCTTCCTTTACAGAACATGTGAAAAAAAGACAGTGGGCTGGATATGGCCTGCAAGTTGTAATTTGCTGACCCTGGGTTTAGAGATACAAGCATTATACTAAGAGTCAGAAGGTATATTCTGCTGTTCCTTTTGCTATTGTTCATTGTGTGAATTACTCATCCCCTCCAAAATCACTTAATTTTTCTGAGCCTTAGTTTCCTCTTCAACAAATGAAGTCATTGAGTAAGTTAATTTCTAAGTTTCTGTTCAGCTCTGTTGATCTATGATATATAAATACAACTCATTCATTAGCCACCCAAATTCCAAGTTGGGGTTGCAACAAAGTCCCAAATTTCTTCAATGACTTTTGTGATCATTTGGTATATGATCATAATGTTTCTGCAAGATGGAGGCATAGGCAGACACACTTTGCGTCTTTGCACAGCCATAAGAAAAATCAAAAATAACTTTAAAACAAAAAACATGCAGAGCTGCTAGAAAATTGAACTGTATGGAGTCTGAAAAGCAAGGATTTAAAGAAGTTATATTCATCCAGACAGGTAGGAAGGGCAGAGACGGGGAGACAGGGCAGAGGGGATGAGGAGGTGGTGGCAAGGCGACAATGGCAGAGGCTGGCAGAATGGGTGGTCCCATATTCACATGTGGGGGATAAAAATCAGGAGGGACACCTTGGGAGCAAGCAATCCCAGCCCCAGGCCAGACCATACAGCCCAGGGTTCCAGTGCCAGGAAGATAAATCTCCATAACGTCTGACTGTAAAAACCAATGGAGGTTGGGGCAGTGGAAGAAACTGCCGGATTTTCAGGAAACTTTGCTTAAAGGGCCCACATAGTCTTAAAATGTATGCAAACCCACCCACTCTGGGATTCAATGCCAGGGCCACTGCTGGGATGATGCTATTTTCATATAGGGAGTGGGTAAAGTGACTAGAAAAGGGGTAAATGCCAGGCAAACCCTCAGAAGACGGGCAGAGTCATAGTCCCCTTTCTAGGCCCTCCCTGCACACAAAGCCACAAAGTGGTGAAATGGGTTGCCCCACCGTGGTGATTACCTGAGGCTCCTCCCCACACAATTTACAGGTGACTTTTATAGAGACTCAGAGCAGCTCTACCTAATACACAGAAACAAACACATGGAGGCTGCCAACTCTAGGAGCTAAAGAAATATGGCCCAAATGAAAGAACAGAACAAAACCCCAGAAAAATAATGAAAGGAAATGGAGATAACCAACCTATCAGATACAGAGTTCAAAACACTGGTGATAAAGATACTTAGAGAACTCACTGAGTATACCAGAAGGAATGATGGCTACACTAAGTAAAATAAAGAAAAATCCAAAGGGAACCAACAGTGAAAAGAAGGAAACTGAGGTTCAAATCAATGATTTGGAACACAAGGAAAAAATAAATAATCAACCAGAACAGAATGAAGAAAAGAAAATTTAAAAAAAAATGAGAAGAGAATAAGAAGACACTGGGACATCTCTGAAAGTGCCAAAATATGAATCATAGGTATGCCAGAAAGAGAAGAGGAAGAACAAGAAATTGAAAACTTATTTGAAAAAACAATGAAGGAAAACTTCCTTAATTTGATGAAGCAAATAGATATACAAGTCCAGGAAGCACAGAGAGTCCCAAACAAGTTGGACCCAAAGGGGACCACACCAAGACCCAACATAATTAAAATGCCAAAGGTTAAATATAAAGAGAGAATCATAAAAGCATCAAGAGGAAAGCAGAGAGTTACCTGCAAAGGAGTTCCCCTAAGACTAGCAGCTGATTTCTCAAAAGAATCTTTGCAGGCAAGAAGGGACTGGCAATAGGCATTCAAAGTGATGAAAAACAAGGACCTACAACCAAGATTATTCAGCAAAGCTATCATTTATTTATTTATTTTAAAAGATTTATTTATTTATTTATTTATGTTTAGTCACAGGGGAAAGGAAGGAGAAAGAGAGGGAGAGAAACATCAATGTGTGGTTGCTTCTCATGTGTCCTCTACTGGGGACCTGGCCCGCAACCCAGGCACGTGCCCTAGACTGGGAATCGAACTGGCGGCCCTTTGATTTGCAGGCCAGCACTCAACCACTGAGCCATACCAGCCAAACTATCATTTAGAATGAAAGGACAGATAAAGTGCTTCCCAGACAAAGTAAAGCTAAAGGAGTTCATCATCACCAAGCCCTTTTTATATGAAATGTTAAAGGGACTTAAGAAAAAGAAGATCAAAACTATGAAAATTAGAATGACAACAAACTCATGACTATCAACAACTGAATCTAAAAAACAAAAATAAAACAAATGAAGGAAACAACTACAATAAGAGCAGAATCATAGATATGGAGATCATTTGGAGGGTTATCAGCTGGGAGGGAGCAGGGGGTGATTGGGGGAAAATGTACAGGGAATAAGAAGCATAACTGGTAGGTACAAAATAGACAGTGGAGGTTAAGAATGGAATAGGAAATGGAGAAGCCAAAGAAATGTACATGACCCATGGATATGAACTAAGGGGTGGGATTGCTAGAGGGAAGGGGTACTGGGCAGAGGGGTGTAAAGGGGAAAAATTGGGACAACTGTAATAACATAATTGATAAAATATACTTAAAATAATGTTTCTTCAGAAGTAATTTAGTCTTTGAGCATTACTACATCAAAAATTGTTTAAATCACATTTATTTATAAAGGACACCTTGGATGTAGTGTTTTTCCTCTGATTTCTCTGCAGCATAGGGACTGATTCATCAAGGAACTAAGAGTGGGTAGGGAGAGAATCACTTGCTCATTAGTACTTAAGAGTACAGTGGGGGTGGTACTCAAATTAGCCATTTTAACTACTTGTTAGTACCAGTTTTTAAAGGCTTCATGAGGGAGGAAGGCAAAACCTTTGGTGAAATGGAGGTTGGGTAATTGCTCTTAGATGTCATATTTTCATTTACTGCTCTTATGCCTTATAACTATGCACTCTGAAGTATTGCCCTCACCTACTCAGAGACATTTATAGCTCTACAGGAGAAACAACATACCAAGATGTGCCTCCACCTGACCCCACTTAGCTCTTGAAATTAAAGCCTGTAATGATTAGAAGCATTTACAGTTTAACTACCTGACAAAATGTATGGGAAGCGCTTACTGGGATGAAAAAAGTGTTTATTTGTTAACATGCAATTATTTTATTGGTCTTGGGGGTAGTATTAATTACTCTTCCTTACCTGCATAATGCATATTTTATAAAGAAGCTGAAAAATGAAGAGAAGGAGAAAGGTGAAGAAAAATTTTGTGTCTTCCACATGGAGCTCACTGTAGCGGCCGCCATTTTTCTCCTGGGCATGGTCTAACTAGCTTGTCAGATCTCCATGAAGATGTTGCAGACGGCACATTTTCAGTGCATTAACAAACACTCCAAAGGTTGTCAGGAGGGAGCAACCTGCAAATAATTGGAGATATTACGTATTTGTAAAGGAACTGCTCTTCTGTTTTCCAAGATGTTAGAAAGATGACAATTGTATGGACGAAGGACAGTCAAGTGATTGAGAAGGCTTTAGCACCCAAGGGGTTGAATTCAAAGGAATAAGCTCTGACAAGGGCTCTGGCATCCTGGTGACCAGCCCAAGGTGGTGCCTGACAGCTGATGTAAAACATGAAAAAGTTAAGATCAGTGGGAACATATTAAAAAGGGAAGAAAGGAGACAAAACACCAAAGTAAAAATTTTAGAATCTCTCAGAAGTCTCTAACTTTAACTTGTTAATGAATAAGACAACCTGAACTTTCTTTTGCAGCTTTAACACAAAGAACTGGTACAGTTTTTTAAATATAAAATGCTATATAAATAATCCTCACTTTACTTGTCATGGAGAAGGTGGTTTCTTATTTTGACATGGAGATGAAGGGAAATGTGTTCTCTGCTTTGACTTTATCCTTGAATCTCAGACATAAGGTTAAACTCTGAACTCTTCAAATGCTTTTATACATGTTGATAGTGTCACTAAAAGTTCAGATTGGATTAGCTGCTTTTTGACTTTTCCAGTAGTTTCCTCTGGGTTTAGATGGCTGTCTGTTGTTTTAGTATCAGAAGCATTTTACTGCTTTAGATGTTTGCAGTCCTCACTGCTAATGATTTGCAACAGCATTGTTGCTTCCTTTATGATTCAGATTCCACCTTTTCTTTGACTCCATTAAATCTTCCTGATACAATGACTGATAAGAGACCCCTGTTCATTTAGCAGTTCAGTTGTGCCATTATGATCGTTAAAAGTTTTTATACAACCCTTTTGACCAGATAAATCCTTCCACAAATTATATAGACACCAAACCATAGTTTCAGGATAAATGGTAAAGTAAATGTGAAAACACTTGAATTTTGCCAAAGGAGGCTGCTATAGAAACCAAATATAGTTTGGTTGTCATTTTGATTATGTTTGAGTTTTCTATATTAAAATTCTAGATGAAATGCATTCTAACCAAGTTCATTTAAATGCGATAGAGTTTTGAATTTTATATTTAAATAGAGTACATTAACATTTCTTTTTAAGGTTAAAGAGTGATTATGTTGATTTGATCTGGTCTTTTCTTTAAGAGTTGTCATAGACCTATTATGTCAGTCTTTGATTAATTGAGAAAGCTGAGGGCCTGCTAATTGAATATGGAGCCTTTTACCTCTAAGTCACTGAATCAAATCCAGCCAATCGTTAGTGACCAGGAATGATTACAGCAGTGGCTCTCTGGTGGCCTCTGTGAAGTGTGCTGAGGTCAAGTGGAAGTATGTTGGGTAATTGCTGACAGGAGATGGGCTCTTAGTCACCATCACCTCTTTTTTGTCAGTATTTCCAGACACAAATAAAAGGCCTGGAGACTGAGAAGGCCAATGGGAGAGAAGCACCTGTGAGTGGCCAACGTGTGTATCTCTTAGGAAAAAAGTAATAGGAAGAACTTTATTACTGCAGAAAGAAGTGCTCTATTACGAGACTTTCCTAGCTACTTCAATTAGTTTACTTAAGGTTTTAGTAAGATGAGAACTGAGAACGTCTTGATGAGCAGTCTAGAGACTGAATTTGAACAGGTCTGGCCTAGGAGGCTTAACTTCCTGACATTTCCTTATGGTCTCGTCTCCGTGTCTTATCAACCTGTTCTCTGCTCAACTCTCGCAAAACAGTGCTGTGGAGATAGTAGGGTTACTACTGGCATTGATCCAACTTACTCTATGCTTTAAAATAGGCTTTATTATTAAATAACTATTTGCAAGATGAAAGACTATGTCCAAAGATGTCTTCAATTTTCTTCCTATATTTCATATTCAAGGACTTTATTGAATGTATGTTTTAAATGTACTATTTATTTTTTTGTATAAACAAATCAGTATTTCTTACACAATAAATTGATACCTGCAATTTTACTAAACAGTTAAATACCACTATCATACTATTTCTAAGGAGAGAGTGCTTAGATTAGCGCATCTTAAACTAGCTGTGTGAAAGATCAATTTTTCAAAAAAAAATTCTCAACTATCATGGTCGATACATTTGCAAAATACAATAAAAATGAAATAACAAAAGAATAAAGTAAGGAACAAAAGCATGCAAAATATAAGTCCTTACATTTTTATTATTAGATTCAACAGACATAAATGCAACTTTTCATAAATCATGCTTTCTCTCAGTCTCTGTATTTATTTTGTTGCATACCAGTAACAAACAATTTATTGATCAGCTCTGTTCCATGGATCAGATCTTCGAGTAGAACTGGCTTCAACTGAATACACACTTTGAAAAATGAATCGTATCTGATGTGGTGATATAAAGCAACAAAAACAAAATGGTTAAGAACAAGAAATGACTAAGCATTATTGAGGTCTAAAACTTTAGCCAACACTGTGCGTGCTCATGGTTGACACCAGACAAATGTGAATGTAATTATTTATTAATTTAACATATATTAACATATTAAGTAACATATATTAACATATTAAGTAACTATTGTGTGCCAAGGACTTTTCTAGGCCATAAGAATATAGCAGTGAACAAGACCTACAAATCCCTGAGTTTTCTTTCTGGTGGAGATGACAGTAAACAAGCAGGAACATATTAGGCAAATCCAATAATAAAAATAAGTAGGTACATTAGAGACTCATTGTGGGGTTTTGTGTAGAGACTTTAAAAGTTGAAAATGGTGCTGAGGGTTGAACAGACTGGAAGTAGGCAAAAAGCCTTGGAGGAAGCATGTGCCAGGCGTGTCATGAGCTGGGAGAGGTTCAGGGACGGTACAGGCCACTGAGGCAGTAGCTCAGTTAGTGAGAAAACTGGGAGGAGGAGAAGTCCAAGAACTGTTCAAGGGTCAGACTTTAGGTTAAAGGAAGAAGTTCTTAGATTTTATCCTCAGTGTTATGGAGACCACTGAGATGTTTTATGCAGGGTAAACATATCTTATGATATACATTTTTTAAAATTCTACTCTGAAACTCAGTACGTGTATTGATAATGGATTTTAGTGAACAGAGGGGAAGCTGGGAGATAGGCAAGAAGTAGTGGCAATTTGGACATATAGTAATCACAATGAAGAGAAATGAACAGGATGGGATGTGTTTTTCAACAGTCAATAGGATTTTCTGATGTGGAGAAAATTGAAGAAATGAGAAAATTGAAGAAGGCTTCTTATTTTCCCCTTAAACAACTGAGTGTTGGTGACTTACACTGAGATGAAAAAGACAAGAAATAAGTCAATTTGAGGTTGGAAAAATCGAGAGTCGAGTTCTGGTCAGGTTAAGTTTGGGACTATTAGATAACTAAATCAAAATGTTGAATAGGAAGTTGGATATATGAGTTTTAAAGTGATAAGGGAACTCAATATGAAATTGAGTGCTTTGTGTACAGTT
The DNA here is from genome assembly GCA_004026765.1 of Micronycteris hirsuta. Classification (NCBI taxonomy): domain Eukaryota; kingdom Metazoa; phylum Chordata; class Mammalia; order Chiroptera; family Phyllostomidae; genus Micronycteris; species Micronycteris hirsuta. Next base: position 94,575 of record PVJI01004600.1, on the reverse strand, counting down.
AGCATTAAAAACTATGGAACTAGAGGTGACTTAAAGAAAGAGGGTGGGAAGAAAAGAGCCAGGGTCCGTACAATAATCCTAGGGCTCTGCATCAGCTGGGAGGAGAATACTTAGTCAAGGAAACCAAGAAATAATGAACAAGGTGCTTTGTAAGTCAGAAGGAAGGAGAAGTAATAACCTCAATTGGTCAGCTGGACTGAGAGGGAGCCAATAAGCTACTTAGAGAAGGCAAGCAAAGGAAATGTACAGTAATATGCCCATCCCATCAAGCCATAGAGTTATCACCAAATGTTAGAAGTTGAAAACATCTACATCTACACATCACACTGCATCCTTGGATTAATCCATTAGACTTAATAGAAAACTCATGCCTCTGTACAAATAATTTTGGGTGTCATGTAGACTCAGCCTTAAAAAAAAATCCATTGTCATTATAATTCTCAAATTGCTTTTCTGCACCAGGAGCAGAAATGGGAAGTTGGAAAAAAACTGGAATGAAAATGCAACTGAGACTTCAAGCTCTTATTTAATGTGCAAGCACACCAGGCGTGCACATTTTAAAGTAAAACAGATGAGCTATTTAAAATGTTTTATTGCAAAACTTAAAGATTGTCACCATTACTATTAAAAAAAAAACTTCAGAAAGCAATTTTTCTATTCTTTGTACCTTTAAGTCCTTGGCTCTGATGTTCTGCTCCTCTGACCTTGATCTAATCTTGAATATCTATGCTACTTAATTATAATAAAAAAGCCTACATTGCACTCTGGATGGTAGATGCACATTTTTTCTTCTTTGGTCACCTGCCAGTTCTCAAAATTATAGCAGTGGGAAGAAATGCAAATGAAGGCCATGCTTGACAGCTAAACATAATGGAATGCATGGTCCACATTTGAAAAGTTACCTTAAAATAAAAGGTAGCACATAAAAAATCATTTCTTTAAGGTCACATATGGCTTTGAATTACAGCTTTGAGGAATTTCCAATTTAGTCATCAGAGACTAAAAAGCCAAAATAAAGATTATGTACTATGCTAGAGAGAAGACAGAGTTTTACTTCATCAGAGTTGGGTGATCTTATAACTTGGAAACATAATATAAAACAAAACAAAAGAAAAAAACTCCAGAATATTCATTTTATGGAGTATGATGTCAAGTAAATCACTGATGAACATTTTCTATTAAAATTTTACTTGCAGCTGATAAATATTCTGTAAATGTCCAAAGAAAGCTTACCTTATCACATGTGAAAAAATGTGACATGTGGCCTAGAATAGGCTGGCAGTTAATTACATAGATCTGTATAACTTGAAGAACTATATTTCTTTATTTAGATGATCATATTTTCAAATAGGAGATTAAAAAGCAAAGGGATTGATACTAAATTATTGTTTAGAAAATTTGAATCTGAAAATTGTATATATGTATGTATGTATCTACTGTATTTTGTCATGTATAATGTGCACTTTTTTTGCTCAAATTTTTCAGGGAAACATAAGGATGTGCATTATACATGGGTAATACTAATTCCATATCTATATACACATTTTAAATTCTTTTATTTATACTTATGCATTAAAAGGATAACTCTGGAAAGCAATAATGATATCTGTATGCAAAATAATACCCTGGAATATAATAATTGGTTTTGTTTCTAAATATAAATAAAGAAAAATTGAATTAAAAACATAAAAGGAAAGATTTCTTCCTGAAAGTTTGGATCAAAACCATGGGTGTACATTATACATGGGAGCATAATATATAAAACATATTGACAAAAATCAGAATTATTTGATAATTACACATTCCAGAAAACATTAGAGCGGTTTTTCAATAAAAGTTTATATTTTAATTTTTTTTTCTATTTGAGCTGACAGAGAGGATGTCTCAGACACCTTTCTGCATAGTGAACTCATTTTAGACTACCAGGAGGTTGTGTGCTGCTTAGCTGTGATCCACAGACCACGGAGTTCTGAGAAACAGGGCCAGAGGCTTCTGTGGGTGCTATATTCTATGTTTCACTGTTTCTGTATGTGGCATAACAAAATGAGGCTGCAAAAAATAAGGCCTGGGTTTTGTTTCCACTTTAGCCATTTTTGTGAGGTCTTGGGTAAGTCATTTAACTAAATTGTGTCTCAGTTCTGCACTCAGTTTAATAATAACAAACATTGATTGAGCATTTACATGACTTCAAGTATGTATATAACTCAGGAATTTCTAACTGTATTCAAAAACAGATCATTTCAATATAATATGGTAGATGAAATCATAAAGATATGCTTAGGGTGCTACAGGAGCAGAGGCAAAGTATGTGGAATCTCATCTGTGAAAAGGTACACAGTACCCTTCCTACAGCTCACACGTATGTAGTGAAAATGAAGTAACACTGGTGAATGTATTTAATCTTTTAATACAACTCATTGCATTGTGATTAGTGGTAGTTGTATAGGTAAGTAGTAGAGACAGTGAAAGTAGTTAAAGTACTACTAAAGGTAAAATATGTTAGAAATTAAGGTCATAGTTAGACAAGATAGATAAATCAATCAAAGGAGCAAAAGAGAAACTGTGGAAAATGTGAATGGCAGTATACATGAAGATGACATCTCAAATTAGTGAGGGAAATATAGATTTTTTGGTAAACAAGGTTGATAACTTTATAGTTGTATGGAAAAAAAGATAAATTGACTCTTCAAACCTATTCTAATAAAATTTCTGAATAGATCACAGATGTAAAGGTTAGAAATAATAATGTGAGTACCAAAAGAAAATATGAATGAATTCCTTTATCATCTGAGATTGAAGAAAATTTTTCACCATGCTTCAAACTCTAGAAGCAACAAAGGAGAAGATTGATAAATTTGATTATAAACATATCACCCCTCAAAAGACAAAGCACACAAATTTAGTAAGTCTTGTATATGGATAATAACACAAGAAGCCAAGGTAAAATATGTATGACAAATGGGGAATAATATTTACAACTGTTATTATAGGCAGGTGTTTAATATCTTCAATATATAAAAATCCTCTAAAAATTGAAGGAAAATGGACTAGATATATGAATAGGTAGTTCAACGAAAAAATTCAAGGCAAGGCTGCAGATTGGGCGAATGAGGTGGTGCCTGGCAGACTGGGCCATCCCACGTGCAGGTGCTCATAAACCAGGAGGAACAATTGTGGAGTGAAACAGACTGCACAACCTAGGGCTCCAGCTTAGGAAACTAAATCATCAAAACCCCTAGCTGTAAAAACCTGTGTGGGTTGTGGCAGTGGGAGAAACTCCTAACCTCACAGGAGAGTTCATTGGTGAGACCCAGAGAGTCCTAGAACATACACAAAACAACCCACCCAGGAATCAGCACCAGAAAGGTGTGATTTGTTTGTGGGTAACGGAGGAAGTGAGTGAAAGCAGGGCGAGAGCTGAGCAAGCAGCATTGCTCCTTCTCTGACCTTTCCCCCACAGACAGCACTGCAACACAGTAAAGTGGGTTGCCCCACCCTGGTAAATACCTAAGTGTCTGTCCCTTATGACATAACAGGTGTTCCAGGACAAACAAATATGACCCAAATGAAAGAAGAGATCAAAACTCCAGAAAAAGAACTAAGTGACGAGGAGATAGACAACTTATTACATGCAGAGTTCAAAACACTGGTAATCTGGATGCTCACAGAAATGGGTGCAAAATAAAGGAAGAAGTGAAGAAAAATATACAGGGAGCCAACAGTGAAGGGAAGTAATCTGGGACTCAAATCAATGATTTGGAACAGAAGGAAGAAATAAACATTTAACCACAACAGAATGAAGAAACAAGAATTCAAAAAAATGGGGAGAGGCTTAGGCACCTTTGGGACAATTTCAAATGTTCCAACATCCGAATCACAGGGGAAGAAATTGAAAACTTATTTAAAACATAATGAAGGAAAAGTTCCCGAATCTGGCAAAGGAACTAGACATGAAAGTCCAGGAAGCTCAGAGAGTCCCAAAAAAGTTGGATCCAAGGAGAAACCCACCAAGACACATCATAATTAAAATGTCAAAGGTTAAAGATAAGGAGAGAATCTTAAAAGCAGCAAGAGAAAAGGAGAGAGTTACTTACAAAGGAGTTCCCATAAGCCTATCAGCTGATTTCTCAACAGAAACTTTACAGACAAGAAGGAGCTGTAATGAACTATTCAACATCATGAAAAACAGGGATCTACAACCTATATTACTCTGTGAAACAAAGCTACCATTTAGAATGAAAAGGCAAATACAGTGCTTACCAGATAAGGTCAAGTTAAAGGAGTTCATCATCACCAAGCCCTTATTATATGAAATGTTAAAGGGACTTATCTAAGAAAAAGATGACCAAAACTATGAACAGAAAAATGACAACAAATTCACAACTATCAACAACTGAACCTAAAAAAAACAAAACAAAAACAAACTAAGTAAACAACTAGAACAGGAACAGAACCACAGAAATGGAGATCACATGGAGAATCGGTAGGGAGGGGGAGGGAGGGAATGGGGGGAATAAGAGGTAGAATTGGTAGGCACAAAATAGACAAGGGGAGGTTAAGAATAGTATAGGAAATGGAGAATCCAAAAACCTATATGTATGACCCATGGACATGAACTAAGGGGGTAGGGAATGTTGAAGAGAGGAGTTGCAGGGTGAAGGGGGATAAAGGGGAGAAAAAAAATGAGACAACTGTAAGAGCACAATCAATAAAATATACTTAAAAATATATAAGTGGTAAAATAAACAGTGGTTCACCAGACACTGGAGTACTATGCAGCTATAAAAAAGATCGGGAAATATTTTTATATACAGTTACACGGCAACACCTAAGTTGTATTAAATGAAAAAGGCAGGTGAGAAAAAGTGTGACTAATATACTGCCACTTATATATAGGAAGGGGGAATGCATATACACAGAGATACATATACACATAAAATTAGAGCATTTTCTTTAATTAAACATGGAATGATAATTATTTAAAATATGTAAGTTGACACCTAAAGGAATATATAGACCTTGTTTTGGATGTAAATTTTACATGATTGGAAACAAAATTAAAATTCAAAAATACCTCGAAGTATAAAGAAAAATGGAACAAATGCATTTAATTTTATATAAAGTTAGTGGCTTAACCAGGCAGAGAAGAACTATACCAAGTGATTTTAAAATATAATAATTTTAATGAACAATCTCAGGGGTTATAACATAAAGAAAAAAATTTCAAGAAAAATATTAAAACTTCTTTCAACAATCATCTTGCCGGTGGTAGTGTAAGTCTAAGACTACTGAGTGTCTTTTGAGATAAAGCAAATGTGCGAATATATTGCTGTTGCTGAGAACTAGGATTTGCGGCATGGGAAGAAACAAAAAAAGATCTGAGTTTGATAAGGTTAGGTAAAAATCCCGTAGCACTAATTTTGACTAGGGTATTAGTATAATCCAAAATGGTTGTTCTCTTAGAAAAAAAAAGAACATTTTCTAACTTTGTGCTCTGAAAAACCAAGAACCTCTGACAGAGTAAACAGTGATGAGCATCCACATTGTCAAGATGGTAGGATCTAGACATCATTATATTTGAAAATAAAACACAGTTTTTTTGAGAAAGAGTTGATTTAAAGTCAGGGAAGGAGGACATAAGGAGGGCCCAGAGTCATATGAAAAGATGCTCAGCATCACTAGCCATCAGAGAGATACAAATTAAAACCACAGTGAGATACCACCTCACACTGGTCAGAATGGCCATAATTAACAAATCAACAAACAACAAGTGCTGGTGAGGATGTGGAGAAAAGGGAAACCTAGTGCACTGTTGTGGGAATGCAGACTGCTGCAGCCACTGTGGGAAACAATATGGAATTTCCTCAGAAAACTAAAAATGGAACTGCCTTTTGACCTAGCAATTCCACTGCTAGGATTATACCCTAAGAGCCCAGAAACACCACTCCAAAAGAACCTATGCACCCCAATGTTCATAGCAGCACAATTTACAATAGCCAAGTGGAAGCAACCCAAGTGCCCATCAGCAAATGAGTGGATCAAGAAACAATGGTACATTTACACAATGGAATACTATGCAGCAGAGAGTAAGAAGGAGCTTATATCCTTTGCAACAGCATAGATGGAACTGGAGAGCATTATGCTAAGTGAAATAAGTCAGGCAGTGAGGGACAAATATCGTATGATCTCGCTTTTAACTGGAACATAATCAACAAAATAAAAAAGCAAGCAAAATATAACCAGAGACATTGAAATTAAGAACAATTTAACAATAGCAGAGGGGAGGGGGGAGGGGACTGTGGGGAGAAGGGTTTTCAGGAACTACTATAGAGGACACATGGACAAAACCTAGGGGGAGGGTGGAAGCAAGGGAGGGAGGTGGGTTTAGATAGAGTGGGGGGTAGAGGAGGGGAGAAAATGCAGACAACTGTAATTGAACAACAATAAAGTAATTAAAAAATAAATAAATTTCAGGGAAGGAAATGATGAATATAGACTATCTTATATCAGGAAGCGAGGGAGCAGTCAAAGACAAGAGGGACTTTCTGAAGGACTCGGGGACCAACATGAAGAAAATCTCATGGCCCAAATCCAAACAAGGAATAATTTGAGCATAAATAATTTTAGTGAACTGAAGCACATTAAAATTTTTATGTCCATGTATTAAACATAGTAGATTTTTTTTAAAAGATTTTATTTACTTATTTTTAGAGAGAGGAGAAGGAAGGGAGAAAGAGCAATGTATGGTTGCCTCTCACATGGCCCTCACTGGGGACCTTGCCTGCAACCTAGGCATGTGCCCCAACTGGGAATCGAACCGGGACCGCCTGGTTCCCAGCCCGTGCTCAATCCACGGAGCTACACCAGCCGGGCAGTAGATTTTTTTTTTAAAAAAGCAACTAATAAGTTATCTCTGGTAGATATTGAAGCTTAACTCATTAACTTGAAAATCTAAAAACAGAGGTAAAGAAATAAACATCTTTTTTTTTCATACATAAACTGTACCTCTGTGTAATTAAATAGTTATCAAGGAATTATTTCAGCTAATAAAAGTGGAAGAAATATAAAATATCACTATGTTATAACCTCCAGTAGAGTAGTTGATTTTGGCAAAAACCATCAATAGGTTCTGACATTAAAAAGCAGAGATAATCAGGAATTTTGCCTCTTGATTGGAGTTCATAACACCATCTATGAATGAATTTTGTCAAACAAAAATCTGAATCTGATTAAGTATCTAAGTCTATCAAGCAATTTATGGGAAATAAGGAAGAGAAAAACCTGTTAGATGACAGATACCATGTGGATGTGATCAGCAAAAGACCGTGAAATACCGTATTAAATGTTCAGGTTCCTTAAAAAATTTCTTTGAAAAGAAAAAGACAGAAGCAAAGGGGGAATATACGTGGTTGAAGGTATATCACCATTAGGACTATATGAAACTTATTTAAATTTTATTTGAATACAGAATAAAACAATACACACCGATTCGAGAAATGGAAACAATTAAAGACATTTTACAGTAACCAGATATTTGACAATATCAAGAAATTCTCTCTGTGTGTATGCATGTGTGTGAGATAATTTTTGATGATTTAGAACAGAATGGCAGCTTTCAGAGGGAAGGGAGGAACGAGGAACTGGAGGAAAGAAGGTGAAGGGATTAGCCAGGAACACACATGCATGACTCAGACAGACAACAGAGCGGTGATGACCACAGGGAAGGTGGGGGATGGGGGCTGAGCGGGAGGTGGGCTAAGGCAGGGGAAAATAGGGACATCTGTAATAGTGTCAACAGTAAAAATAAAGTTAAAAAAATCAACCCTGACAACATCTTGGTCATGGACTTCTAGTCTCCAAGACTGTGAGAAAATAAATTTCTGCTGCTTTAGACAAAAACCAGCCAAACAAAAAAGTAACATGATATATATGTTATATACACACATACATAAGTTTAATGCTGTAATATTTAATTTTTGCCTCAACTTGCCGGGAGGGATGTGAAAAAAATGAGTAAAGATAAATTGGTAATTGCTGAAGCTGAGAGCCAGATAGACAGGGTTCATATATATATTTTCTACTTTTGTTTGTTTAAAAACTCCATTATTAAAACTATTTTAACAAGGAAAAACTACAAGAAGATAGAGATTATTGATATTCTTGCAGACTCTGTTGCTCCCAAGTGTAATAACTGGCAGAATCTGCAAATTCTGTGAGTTGAAAGAGAAGTTACAGGGAATCAAAGAGGAAGGAGATATGTCAAGAAAACCATAAAACCCCCAAAGTTAACATAAAGTGTGATTTACTTACACTTTTCTGGCTGATAAATCAGGTTGTAATGCACCATATTAAGAGTTATCAGAGCCATAAGTGTAGACATAAAAGGAATAAGTAAAACCATTGGCCAAGCCTCTGAGTGCTGCATGTAAGATATTCCCAGAAAGACAACAGTTGCATTTAGGTTCACGATCCTCTAAAACCTGAGGTCCACAGACAGACAAAAATAAAATAGCATGGAGTTACTTCAGATAACAATTTTGAATTTTAATGCTTTTACATAACTGTGAGCTATAAAATAATGGCATGTTAGCTGAACTACATTTCGCAAATATTTTTTATTAGATTTCTAAATAAGTTTACACTTACCAGCTGTCTTAACAGTGTCCTTATCTTTGTTTCATTCCTATTTAGAAGAGATGTAGAAGGAGTGTGTTCTGTTTCGTCTAAAGCAGAAGCTGACAGATATTTTCTGTAAAGGGCCTGACGGGAAATAGTTAAGGCTTGGCAGGTCATGCGGTCTGCAGCAAATACTCGACTCTGTTGAGGAGCTAAAGGAACCAGAGCTGAATACACCCGATGAACCTGGGAAGGTTACATGGTGAAAGAGCTGAATCTTTCTATTTATTCCTGGGAAAACTCAGGCACACTCAGGTAATTCAGAGCCTCTCTGCATTAAATGAAAGAATGTGTGTCATTTGAATAGAACTTTCAGGGTCTCCTCCATGTGAATAGTATTATAAGTAAATGCCTCTCCCAGTCATCTGGTTTGCAGGTTGTAGGGAAATCATCTCTATCTCTCAACCTTTCACTGGATCTAAATCTTGCTGTTAGAATCCCATTGCAAAGGAGGGAATCTAAAAAATTATTAAGGTTAAATTAACTATAATAACAGTCACCTGTTTAGCTATTGTAGTTAATGAGTTTTGATAAATGTTTTAGTTGTGCAAACACTAATAGAACTAAATTTTAAAACACATTATCACTAAAATTTAAAGGTCTTTATCTGATTAGATTGGGCCCACCCAGGATTATCTTCCCTTTGAGTAACTCAAAAGTCACTGATTAGACCTTAATTACATTGCAAAATCCCTTCACCCTTTGTCATATAATATAACAGAATCATTGGGTGTATCTGGTCATTTTAGCCATATTTTATTGGGTGGAGACAGATTACAGGTTATCCCACAGTCAGAGGGATGGGTCTGTCAAAAGTGTGACCCACTGGGAGTCATCCTGCGGGGTTTCCTGTACATCTTCTAATTGACGGAGAGAGAAAATGAGGATGCAGAATTAGGTTGTTAATTACCTAAAGAGCAACCTACCCCATTCCACTGGCTGGCTGAGGATGGAGGCTTGGTTCCCTGCTGTGCCCAGCTGGTGCTACCCAGTTGGAGCACTGCCTGTTTCTGCTGGGCAGGGGATAGAAGACCAGCTACTCTGTAGGCCTCACTAACACCACCAGACTGGGGAATCAGTGCCGCTGCCTACTTCTGCTCGCGTGTGTGTTTAAAATGTTAGATTTTTAAACACACACACACACACACACACACGCACACACACACACACACACACACAGTTAGATTACTGTTTTCTGCTGCAACTATGGGTATGGGGCCGGAGGAGGTGCGGTAGGGGGAGCAATTTTTCTGTAGTACTCTGCTGAAGTAGGGCAGGTATTATCAACATATTTTCCTTATTTATTTAGTAGTTTTATGGTCTAAGATCTTATGTTAGGACAGTGATCTACTTTGAATGTAGGGTATAATGAGTAATTTTTTCTATATGATATATAGTTATTGCAGCACAATTTATTAAAAAGATGATCTTTTCCCATTGAATTTTTTTCAGCCCCATTGTTGAGAGTCGATTGACCATATAAATGTGATTCTTTTCCATTCTTTTCAGTTCTGTTCCACCAATCTATCCTTATGCCAATATCATACTGTCTTTATTACCATTGTTTTTTTCTTATATTTGAAAAAAAGCTTTATTGACATAAATGACATACAGTAAACTGCATGTGTTTAAAGTGCACAATTTGGTAAGTTTTGAAAGTGCATGTGCCCATGACATGATCACCGCATTCAAGGCAATGAACATATCTGTCACTCCCCGAGTCTCCTTATACTCCTTGGTCATCCCTCCCTACTGCCACCCATCCCTTTCTCCAGGAACTACTGATCTTTTTTTTGGTCACTACAGATTAGTTTTCAATTGATGGATTTTTTTTGTAAGTGGAATTATCAAATATATACTCTTTATCTGGCTTCTTTCACTTAGCATCATTTTTTTCAGATTCTTCTATGTTGTTGTGTTTATTAGTAGTTGATTCTTTATTGTTCCCAAGGAATGTTCCTTTATATAAATAGATCATATTTTATTTATTCACTTATCTGTTGATGGACACTTTCCACAGCTTATGGCTAATTACAAATAATGCTATCTTGAGCATTCATACACAAGTCTTTGTATGGACGTAGACATTCATTTCTCTTGGGTAAAAACCTAGGAGTGGAATAGCAGGGTGATATGTTAGAGGTATATTTAACATTAAAAAAATTCTCAAATGGTTTTTAAGTAATTGCAACATCTTTATGTCACTACCTCCCATATATCAGAGTTCTAATACCTCTGTATCTTGGGCAATACTTGGTATGGTCAGTCTTTAATTTTAGCCATTTTAAAAGATGTGCTGTTTTATTTTACTTTCCCCTAATAGCTAGAGATACTGAGCATCTTTTCATGTGCTTTTGGCCATCTGTGTATTTTCTTTGATAAAGTTTCTGTTCAAATCTTTTGTCCATTAAAAAAGCTATTTTCTTATTATTTAGTTTTAAGAGTTCTTTAAATATCCTGGATATGTGCTTTCTCAAATATGTGACTTAGATTTTTTCCGGCTTGTATGTTGTCCCTTTGTTCTCCTAGTAGTGTCTTTGAAAAGGACAAATTCTTAATTTTAATGAAGTCCGATGATCGTATTTTTTTCTGTCATGGATCATACTTTTAGTGTTGTACCTAGAAAATCTCTGCTCATCTCAAGGTCATAAACATTTTCTTTCTCATATTTCTTCTTTACTGAGAAGAAATATGAGAATCAGAAACTGATTTACCCAAAACTTAAGAGCTGCATGGTTGCAGAAGGCACCCATTCTGGTGCGGCCTCAGAAAGAGGCTACCTGGGCGAGGTATCTTTTCTGTACTTCCTTCCAGCTCTTTCCAGTTATAGATTTCATGACACCGCCATTTCCTCATTAATTCAGGGTTTAACATTTGAATTACCTTTCACTCATGCCTCTTAACATGTTTTATATACCATTAATTATAAATATTGTCCTTTCTCTTTGGAATGGTTGTCGGAAGGCTTGAGTTTGAATTACAGCTCTGCTAATCAGATGATCTATGGTGTTAGGCTTTCTGGAATTCTGGGTCTTTACTTTGAAATAGCGATCGTACCCTCTGCAAAGAATTTTTGTAAAGATTGAATGAAGAACACATGCAGTTTCTGTTCATTTTTTCCAGTCTTGATTTCAGGAACAAAAAGAGCAGTACAGCTAGAGCACAGTGAAGAAAGAACATAATGTTAGGGGAGAAGGTGAAGCCGTTAACTGTAGTCTAGATCTTTTAGGTCCTTAAAGTTCAAGGTAAGGAGTTTGGATTTTATTTATAGTACTTTGGGGAGGCATTTGAAGGGAATTAAGCAGAGAACTGAAATGATCTGGTTTTAAATGGAATTAAAAAACCCAGATTATTGCATCAGCTCTGGAATTGCAGATAGGGCTTGGCGAGGAGACCAGGCGAGGAGCTGTTGTGATAGTCTGGATGAGAGCTAAGTGTGAACTGGACCGGGGTGGTAGCATAGGAAAGAGAGAGAAGTGAATAGATATGTGGTGTCTATTTGGAAAGATGTGTCCAGTTACGCTAGCCTCCTTCCTGTCCCATAAACATGGCTGCTCATTTTCACCCCTGTGACTTCTCATTTTCTTTGGCTTGCCCTGTCTCACTTTCAAAGTCCCATATCAAATGTCTTTTTCTTCATTCATTTTTTTCTCTTGAACATTCCATTTGTTCTTTTCTCTGAACTTCTAAAGCAAATATTCACCATCCGATATTCACTTTTTCAGTTTTGTCTTTTCACTTATAGGTCTTCAAGGTCTCTGACAGCAACACCTTATACTTTATATCCACATCTCCATGGGACCTAGCAAAGTTCTAACTCCAAAATAAATGGACAATAAATAACTAATTGATGAATAACATGGCACCTCTTCTAAAAATTCAATCAATGAAACATTAAAAATCCAAATTTTTAACAAATGTCCTTGGAAAGTAATCACATATCAAACACAGCCACGCTGAGGAAACTGATTCAGTTGAATCTACTAATAGTAACTTAACAAAATGTAGCTGAGGTACAAAGTGAGCCTTTTCTAAGACAATTGGACAGAGTCCCCAGGCTCAGCCTTGGGTCATCCTTTCATGAGGTTGCAAGCTGCATATTTGAGTTGTGGCTGTAGCAACTGAGAGAAGCTGAAGCTGAAAGCAATGCTGTATTTCTTTCAATTTTTAGAAATTATATTTTTAATGTTAAATATTGCTTGAGAAAATCCAAGAGGACACTGTGTGACTCTTCAGTACACCATATGGTGATGCAAATTGAATTCTCTAAAGAGGGTCAAGGAAAATGACAACCACTCTGAGACTTAAATCTTGTGAAAGGTGGTTAGAAACCAAAGAATTATAGGCTGAATATCTGTGTATAGAAAGAGATTTCACATAAAGTACTAAAGGTAGTTGAACAAATGCCACCCAACCTATTTAATTGTGTGATTTTCTGAAAGAATTACCTAGTACAGGCATGTTTTATGTGTGCCTTTGTTGATCCATGAACAGGACAAGCTATAGATAATTAAGGGTGAAATTGTATATATATCAATTGTAAAAAAAATTAAAAGAAATAGAAATCCACAGTCTTCAAACTTACCATTAAGACTCCTTTCATCTCATAGCTCACTAGTAAATTGAATATATAAAGCACCTTTCACACAGAAAGTCAGAGAGCAAAGCACTAAAGCAAAACAAATACCAGTGATTAAGGAAAATTGAAAGCAGCAGTAAAAATATGTTTCTTTAGTCTACTTTTAAATACAGACTTGGAACTGCAAATAACTCGGAGTATATATAAGAGGTAATTATTTTTTGTCTTCATGATTTTATGGTGTTGAATACAAATCAGTAAAACCTTGTTGCTGCAAAAGTCAGCAATATTTTTGAGATTATTTATTTTAAATATTTACCTTAATTTATTTAGCAATGATGTTAAAGCTTATTGAAATATTTTGCCATTTCTTTGACTGAACAATTTTGACATGCTTTAGATTGATTTTAATTGATTTTAAGAGAAATGGTTTAAAATGGTCTTTCCTAACCTGAGAAGTAGCAAACCTTCAGGTCTTTATTAGCATTAGCAGACAATTTAAACATTTCAGAGTTAATATTTTATTCTGCATTGAACAATATTTAGATAATTTATCAGGGAATTTGAAGCTTTTCAATGGGATTAAACTGAGCTGTGTAGAAGACTCAGTGAAACACTTGGGTGCTGATTTCATGGTGAGCAGCTATTGTCAGTCCTTGCTTCTTTCAGCGTAGCCGTGGGCCCATTGAGATGCTTCAGAGAATACTCAATACTCGGGCAGCCATGAGTTTGGAGAAAGAAAGAGCAAATGGAAATTTTACGGTTTTTACTTTTTATCTATAATTTTTTCAAGAGTGCTCTTAAAGAAACAGCAGTTTAATAAAGAAAGATCATTGATTTTGGAGAATAGACAGCAAGATTAAAAGTAAAAGGTAAGGTTTTGTCAGGAAATGTGTTACTCTCTTCTCCTTGCTCTCGCTGCCTCTCTTATTCCTTTGACCACCCTCATTCTCCTTCGCTCTTTGTGCCCCTTTTCTTTCTTTCTTTTTTATTCTTATATTATTATTGTGTTATTTACTTTGTTAATTGAATTTACTGGGGGTGACAAGGTTCACAAAACCATACAGATTTTAAATGTACAACTCAACAAACCATCATCTGCACACTGCATTGGGTGCTCATTGCCCCATGGGAAGTCTCTTTCCATTGTCCTCGTTTTCCCCCTTTGCCCACCTCCGCCTACCCCACCTCCACCCTTTCCTTCTGGGTAACACCATGCCATTGTCTCTGTATATGTCCACTCATCCACTGATGGGCACAGATCTTAGCTATTATAAATAACACTGAAATGAACATAGTGGTGGATATGGTCTTCAAATAGTGTTTGCCAATATACCAATTTTAACAGTTGTTTATGTGTCTCATTTTCTCATTCTCTGAGTTTAAGATCTTTAAACCACCTCATGTTTTCTGATGAACATAAATCCCTAGTCACACACCTACCAAACTTAAAGCTACCAAGCAGAGCTTAAGGAAAAGCAGGAGGCATTAGGAGCAACAAAAAATATAAGGAATTAGTCTTTTTCCCCACCTCCATATTCTTTGGTTTCTGGAGTTATATGTTGGAGAGAAATTCTGAGTGTATTTCCTGAGAGCTTATAATTTTGGCAGAAATAAAGAAAGAGGTGCCTTTTGTTATTAGGGTGAGTGAGCATTTGTTAAACTTGGCTTGAGCCCATGCAAATAGAATTTTGGAAGGCCTACGGATTTTTTTAAAGCTATTTATAGACTATTCCTCATTATGCAGCTCAGAGGATATTTTGAGTATTAATGAGTATAATAAGATTATTCCATGAACTACTTTGATTTTGTTGGCTGGTGTACCTTATCAATTATGACTTCACTATTGCAGAATGTATGTAGATTCATATTTCGTTTCTTTCCTCAAGGATTATGTGGAATTTCTAATGAGGTAGATTTCAAAATGTGAAAATCACTACGAATTAGCAGAAGTTCCAAAGCCGTCTGGCACACATTAGGTGTGTTCAGTGTGTTTAGTGCCATTTCTTTTCAAAGATATCTCTAGACTACATTTGGGATCCCCATTCCTTATGTCTCATGATATTTTCAACGTCCTGAAGCATTTGCTAAAAATGTACATTCCTTAGCAACGCTTACAGAAAATTCTGACTTAAGAGGTTGGGGGTGAGGATCTCAAATGACACTCAAGTTAATATTAAATCAGCTTCTGGAAAAATACTGTGGGATAATAAATTTTACCTCTAGTGTCTCCCTATGATAAAAGATATTATGTTTGAGTAAATAAATTTTAAAATCAGAACATTTTTTTTAATTTTTTTTAAAGATTTTATTTTTATTTATTTTTAGAGAGAGGGGAAGGGAGGGAGACAGAGAGGGAGAGAAACAGCAATGTATGGTTGCCTCTCACATGGCCCTCACGGGGACCTGGCTTGCAACCTAGGCATGTGCCCTGACTGGGAGTCGAACCGGGACCGCTTGGTTCCCAGCCCGCGCTCAATCCACTGAGCTACACCAGCCAGGGCTTTAAAATCAGAACATTTTAATGTGAGACAGATATAATACAGCATCAATTTCAGTACTTAGACATTCAAAATTTCTGGAATTAAGTCTCTAGACTTTTTCAAGATCTTTATTCTATTTGGTCCTTTAAATTATGTGCAATTCACTCTGGTAACTACTTAGTAACAGACCATGATATGCAGATATGATGTAAATTAACAGGTGAAGTAAATAAGAAAAGTGGAAGCAAGGTTTGAGGTTAATTGTGGTAGAATTTAATATGATGGTCATGAACAGACTTAATTATCCACCTTCTTTTTGTTCTCTTTTCTTTTTGTCAGAAAAGATTTTGCCAAATAAAATAGAAACAGACTGATAGATACAGAGAACAGACTGGCAGAGACAGGTGGGAGGGCATAGGAGGAAAGGGGTGATAAAAGTGAAGAGATCAACCAAAAAATAAAGTAAAAAACAAGCCTCATAGACAACAGTATGGTGATTACCACAGGGAAAGGGGGCTGGGGGGAGGTAGGAGAGGGTAAAGGGGAGATAAATGGTGATGGAAGGAGATTTGGCTTGTGTTGGTAAACACACAATACAGATGATGTATGAGGTCTGTATGGAAAAAGTCCAGCCATTGTTAATATAATGAGAATGGTTTGCCTGACAATGATGTAACCTGGCAGCCAAAGAGAGTGGACTGGAAGGGGCACGAATGAACAATGACAACTTCACAGTATTAGCCAGTGGGGGCGGTAGGTGCAGTTGCGTGAGCATGTGTACTGTGTGGCTGTCACATTCAAAATGACTGAGTGAGTAGAGCAACAAATCTGCGTTAAATTTTGCATTAAGCTTGAACATTCCTCTGTAGAAGCTATTTGGATGATTCAGAAGGCTGCAGCTATGGGCAACTGGTGATTGGCAGCTTCATCACAACAACGCACCCACTCATGCATCACATCTCATGCAGAGTTTTTTGGTAAAACTACAAATCACCCAGGTGACTCAGCTCCCTACAGCCCAGATTTGGCACCCTGCGACTTCTGGCTTTTACCAAAACTAAAATCACCTTTGAAAGGGAAGAGATTTCAGACTATTGATAAGATTCAGGAGACTATGATGGGACAGCTGATGACAATTGGGAGAACTATGTGAGGTCCCAAGATGCCTACTTTGAATGGGACTGGGGTGTCATTGTCCTATGTCCAATGTTTCTTGTATCTTATGTCTTCTTCAATAAATATCTCTACTTTTCATATCACATGGCTGGATACCTTCTACACGGACCTTGTATTATAGAATTATACTCCTGAAACCTGTATAATTTTTTAATCAGTGTTGCCCCAATAAATTCAGTTAAAAAAAGATTCTTCACAGGTGTACAATATTTACCTAGATCAACTGCAGTGTGATGACTCTTAACTGTACACCTCAGATTTTGGAAAATGCTGAAACAATCAGGTTCTAATCTGGATAATGGTGCAAGGATGTTGACAGATTATTATGCCTCTTGATTTTATGGAGGTTAGCTTCATTCTTTCTATGAGGTACACAGTTGAGGAAGATCCAGTACCAGATAGTGATGTTGCCTGGGAGTGGTTTTACTCATCTATATTTGGCAGCTCTACTGAGAATTGGTTTTTCCAATGCCTGAAACTTCCAGTCTACTCCATTTAACATGATCATTGGAAGCTTTAGGTGGTATAGATACAATGACATATCCCATTAAAGATCCTCTAATTATGAACATCTGACATCCGTGCTGAAAACAGAACTGGATGCAGCCTTCCAGTGGTTATAAATTCAAATGGTATGTTGTTTTTTAAAGACACTGCTGAAATTCATTATATTAACCAGGCTTGTAATTTCTAGCAGCATTTTTCACTCAGAGAAATAGATTATGAGTGAATGGGCTGCCTATTTGAAGGATAGCCTCCTCTTAAATGAGTTCCTTCTCTTTCAGAATTTAGACAATGATTTTAGCTGATGACTTATTTGTCATTTAATTATGATAGTAATAGCTATCCTGATTTCAATACCTATAATGTGCTAGGATAGTTTGTGTCTAAACTGTACAATAGCCCTCCATGCTGTTCCCATTTTGTGGATGAGAGACCTGGGTCTCTGAGAGGTTACGGAACTTGCTGGAGACCATGGAACTCCTAAGTGGCAGAGGCAGGATGCTGCCAGCTGTCTGGCTGCCCAATGGGGTCTTTGTCAGTCTTGCCACCGACTCCTGCAGTATGTGCAGGAATAATTAACATTCATTTCTATAAACTGCAACAAGCAGCTGTTCATAAAAGTTATCCTGCAGTTTAGTGTTTAGGCTGAAAAAACATATTCTTTCAAATGGAAACAACCAGATTCAGCCTTTAAGGAGCTTATTATTCAAATAATCCTTTTCAACAGTAATGAATAACGCCCCCATTCTTTATATACATGTCTAGGTGCTTTAACTTTATGTTTTAAAAATATTACATAGGTCTTCTTGTTAGAGATTTTAATGAAATTAGAAAAGAATAGGTAACCAAGTTGAAGTGTGTTTATTCTAAATTTGGTCTGGCTCCTCACAGCTGCAGAAACTCATTTTCACCCCATTCTCCATCCCCCTTTACAAAGTCCTAAAGCACAAAACCATTGAGAGTCCCTCCATTTCCCAAAGGAAATATTTCATTCATATAATGTCTCCTTTGTAATCAACACTGAGAAGTGTCACTTTGATTAAACACAACTCAATGACTAAGACCACAGCACAATAAATTCTCCAGAGCTATCCTTCAGCACGACCGATTGCTCTCCAGTCTTAGTTCTCCAGAGTCTTATTTAATCAAAATGATGTTGCTAATTAAGGATTAAAACTTCTGAATAGAATAAAAAAAGAAGGATTTTTCTTTCTCCTTTGGGCAGGTCAAGGAGGCAGAATTTGCTATAAAGAAGTGAAGAGTCCCTTCCACCTTTGGTGAAACTGCATTATTCTCTGACATTTGGACTTAATCCAAAATAGGCCTGAGTGCTTTGTAATATTAATATAATTGGAGAGAGGGAGAGAGAGAGAGAAAGAGGGGGGGAGAGAAAAAGAGAGAGAGACAGAGAGAGACAGAGAGAGAAACTGCCTTGGATAGCTACATGTACTTAGCTAACATTTTTTTATTGAATGATTTTAATATAAATATTCTTAAAACATTTTGTCTGACATTCTCTGTCCATTGCTTTATCTGTTGCAAATATTACCTATTGCTAACATCGGAGAGACAGACTATTTTAGAAAAATGTTGGCAACCCATTTCACAGAGAAGTGTGAACAAAATCTTAATGGCCCTGGCCAGGTAGCTCAGTTGTTTAGAGTGTTATTCTGATACACCAAGATTGTGGGTTTGATCCCTGGTCAGGGCACATACAAGAATCAACCAAGGAATGCAAAAATAAGTAGAACAACAAAACTGATGTTTTCTCTCTTCCTTCTTCTCTCTTTATCTAAAATCAATTAAAAAAAGACAATATATCTCACATCTGTTTGACATCCACTGATGAATAACAATAAAAACAACAAAATTCTCTATTAAATTGAAATGCTCTGCCTTAAAAACAAAAATGTCATTTTTGGAAAATTTATATTTGATAATAAAAATTTATTCCTTAAAACCACATAAGATTGAATAAAAACTCATTGGAAAAGGAAAAGATCCACAGAAAAGTGGTTTGGTTTTCAGGGAATACAAATTTTTTAGGTGATGGGGCAAAGTGGATGCAAAACAGAAGTACTGGTTGATGTTTTTAAAAATTGCACACTGCGCCCTGGTTGGTGTAGCTCAGTGGATTGAGCGCGGGCTGGGAACCAAAGGGTCTCAGTTCGATTCCCAGTCAGGGCACATGCCTGGGTTGTAGGCCAGGTCCTCAGTGAGGGCCATGTGAAAGGCAACCATACATTGCTGTTTCTCTCCCTCTCTGTCTCCCTCCTTCCCCTCTCTCTAATAATAAATAAATAAAATCTTTAAAAAAAAATTGCACACTGCTTCTGTCCTTCCTATCTTCTCTCTGTATTTCCCTCTGAATGTATAATCCCTGCCAAAATAGTGTAATCCAATATAATAACTAATAATAATAACTACCACTTATTGATCACCTATTATGTACTAGGTTCTCTCCTGGCAATATACACATTACTACCTCTAAAAAAAGCCAAGAAGTATTATTATAATCCTTTAGAAATGATTACACTGAAGCTTATAAAGAATAAATGACTTGACCAAGGTCAGGTGGTTTGTATTAAATAGAGTTAAGACTTCCACCTGGGCCTGCCTGGCTCCAAAGCCACATTCTGTTCCCTATGTCGAGCCATTTCACATCTGTTTATTTGGAGGATAAATGTATCACTGTGTTTCTAGAAGGTGCTGGTAAGTTGCATCGATGTATATTCAACTCATATTTTCTTATGGTTAGTGACTGAATCATTGTCACAAGCATGGTCACATTGTGAATTGCCTGGCCCGATCAATGATGAAGACTGTACTACTACCATCAGAATAGCATCAGAGAACAAACAAGGAGAAATCATAAAAGGGAGAGGAAGGTCAGAGACCTTGGTTTTCTCCCAACCAGTGAAACCTACCAGTTAAAAAAAGACACCTGTTTCTGTGATCCATGCTCCTGAAGGCTGTAATCACCCTGTGGACAAACGATGGCTCTTATTCCCCCTGTGCCAAGGCAGATGGCCAGCAGGGCTCCATAAAACAGCTTGTTCTTCTCCTTTTCTGGTGTGTTGTTGATCATGTGGTGACACCCTATATAGAAATCTCCCAAGGGGAAAGCAACCACGGATAACAAAGCAGTGCCTGTAAACAGAGGGAAAAAAGGAGAATAAATACGGCACAAATCAGTGGAATCACCAAATCACATCATAAATAAGGTTTTTTTTTCCTGAAAGTAGCATGATTATGTGATTGTCTTATTAAAATACGTAATTGAACAACAATAAAGTAATTAAAAAAAATAAAATAAAATATGTTGACCGTTGCCATCCTGGAGATAGTGTGATTTTTCTAAATGTGAGGATTTTCTTCAATGAATATTTTATCTGACCCAGAATCCTCATTCTGCATGCCCCTTAGGCTTGAGCTATCTTTTTTCTCAGGATGTATGTACAAATCTTGCCCACTTTAACAAAATTAAAATAATTCAGAAATGTATCATGTAAGAAACTAAAGGCGCCTGTAATCTCACTCCCAGAAAAAAACACTGTTAACAAGGATTATTTGTTCTTAATCAATAGAGTGATAAAAATTGTCATGATCTCAGACACCTCAGAAACCTATTAAGTAAAATGTTTTAAGAATAACATCACTGTGGTTGGAGAACATAGCCTCTCTTTTCTTTTTATACTTCTCTTTCTCCTCAGAATGCCCTTCTTTCTCCCATTTCTCACCCCGTGGGTGACGTTTTCTTTGCAGCGCACAGAGGTGAGCAGCCTGGAGAGAGGGTGTGAGGTGGTGGCGCAGTTCAAGCCAGGAGGAGGGAGGACAGGTAGTGACCATGGAGGGCTGAGCATCCCTTGCAGTGGCCAGACTTGAAGACTTCCCTCGTCTAATAGAAATTACAATTCGCTTCTATACTTTTAATCATCTCTTCATAGCTTGAGTAAACATTTTTGTTTACTATATTATTTCTTCTTGAAAAAACTGTGTGATGTCAGAGAATGGATTTTCTAATTTAATTTTGCAAAAAGAAAGGAAGAAATAAAGGAAGGAAGGGAGAGAGAAAAAAAGAAAGAAAAGTTTAGTGAGGTTAAATGACTTTCTCCATGCTACCAAGTAATTCAGATGTAGTCTTCCTTTACTTGGAATTCCTGTCTTCAAGCGGTCAAATCATCAATTTTTTAATTAATTCAACTAGTGAAAAGTGGCTTCTGCATGTTAGTTTTTGCCCTCCACTTTATTAATTTACTATTCATATTTTTGGTATAAATTTTGTATGGTTAATTTTCTCAATTAAACTACCAGCTCCTTAAAGGCACAAAATGGTTCTAACAATTCCGTGGCTTTTGCAATGTGGGGAATAGTTATTTGGTAACAGACTGATTTATCATGAGGATAGGCCCTTCAAATGATTGACTTTAAAATATTTCCTATCAAGGTTAGCCAGACAGACATGAAACCAACTGCTCTCTCTCTCTCTCTCTGCCACTCAGTGCTCATCTCCGAAGGGTACAACAAAGCCTGGCTAGGCTAAGGTTATCCGTAGAGGATGGACAGAGGAATTACTTCTTATAGCAACCATTTATTTAAAGACAAAACACTTTTAGTTGTACCATTGTGTGAGAAAGACACTTTACTTTCATCTTTTGATAGCATGTCATAATATACTGATTTCATTAGCTCAAAACTTTATTTCTATCTGCTACAAAATTGATGTAATAAAGATACAAATCTATGACATCTATGATGTGTGCTACTGTGCACTGCATAATTAACACACTTGAACTTGGTAGCTTTGCATAAAGCCCCAGGATGTGTCCTATCCCCTGCTAGGAGGCAGGATGGAGGGGGCACTGGCTCTTCTCTTGAAGAGAAAATCCAAGGCAGACATGCAGATGGAGAATTATATTGTGAGGTGGTAAACGCTCTTGTATAGGTAAGATCAGAGTGTGGTAGAGCATAAACAAATTGAGCAATAAATGTTATATAGTATAGGGAACTGTTTTGCATGGCGTGGGAATGTAGCTCAGCCGCCACTTGGAAAACCAGTGGGGAGTGAGTCGGCACACAGGAGCCACACCCATGGATAGGTTTTCCCATCGGGAATCAGGCCTGCATTGTACCTAGGCTGCTATGAGGCCTGCTTTTGCTAAAACTCCCTCACCCTGAATTGAAGCACCAAGGGCTTACTGCAGCTCCCTCAAATCTGAGCTAAACCTCCCAAGTATGGAGTGTAATCAGTTCAACCACTTTTCTCCTTGATCTGCAACACCCTTCTCTTTGAAGTAATTAGCAGCATTCTTTCCTTTGTTATCTGTAAAAGGTAATCACCTACAGTGAACCTGTGCATAGTAAATGAGGACCATCCTCGATGTAATGTACCCATAAAAACAATAAAAGCCTGTCCAGGCTGGGGTCAGGGCTCTCTCTCTCACTTAGAGAGAGGCCATGCCGTCCCTTTTTCTCCACAGGACTTCTGTAGTTCGTGTGTATTTGTCTTGTAGCCACAACACATGGATCCTGCTGGCCAGGATCCACATCAATATAGGACTTGAAGGAAGAGCAGTAGTATTCAAGCATTGGATATGGGGTGGAAAGATAAAGGAATGTTGACCATTTTGGGCATGGCATGTTTCAGATTAGGAAAACAGGGAACCAGGCAAGAAGTCTAGCATGGTTGTGGTTGTATATGAAGACAGAAGTCTGGACTTCCAGTCAAGATGGAGGCATAGGTAGACATGCTTTACCTACTTGCATAACCACAAAATGAATTATAACTAAATCTCAAAATATATAACACCCAGAGCTGTCAGAAAATCAAGCTGTACGGAAGTCTAGCAACCAAGGATTTAAAGAAGCCACATTCATCCAAACAGGATAGGGGGGAGTGATGTGGAGATAAGGTGGAGAGGTGAGGAGACGTGGCATGGTGCAGAGAGGCAGTGGCAGTGGCGGTGGTGGAATGGGCACAGGCTGTCCCATATTCACATGCGGTTGATAAAAATCAGGAGCGATACCTTGGGAGCAAACAATACCAGCTCCAGGCCAGACCATGCAGGCCAGGGTTTCAGTGCCTTCAAGATAAATCCCCATAACTTCTGGCTGTAGAAACCAGTGGGGGTTGGGGCAGTGGAAGAAACTGCCAAATTTTCAGGAAACTTCACTTAAAGGGCACACATAGTCTTAAAATGTACAGAAACCCACCCACTCTGGGATTCAACACCAGGGCCAGAGCTGGGATGGTGCCACTTGCATACAGGGAATAGGTGAAGTGACTGGAAAAGGGGTGAATGCAGGGCAAACTTCCAGAAGACACGCAGTGGCACAGGTCCCTCTCTGAACACCACCCCCCCCACACACACACAGGCCACAAAAACAGTGAAGCAGGTTGCCCCAGCCTGGTGATTACCTAAGGTTCTGTTCTACACAATTTACAGGTGCCTTTTACAGGGAGTCAAAGCAGCTCTACCTAATACACAGAAACAAATGCAGGGAGGCTGCCAAATTGAGGAGACAAAGAAATATGGCCCAAATGAAAGAACAGAACAAAACCCCAGAAAAAGAACTAAAGGAAATGGAGATAGCCAACTTATCAAATGCAGAGTTCAAAACACTGGTGATCAAGATGCTCAAAGAACTCATTGAGTAAGGCAACAACATAAAGGAAGAAGTGAAGTTTACACTAAGTGAAATAAAGAAGAATCTACAGGGAACTAAGAGTGAAGGGAAAGAAGCTGAGGTTCAAATGAATCAATGATTTGAAACATAAGTAGGAAATAAACAATCAACCAGAACAAAATTAAGAAACAAGAATTCAAAAAAAAATGAGGAGAGTTTAAGAAGAGTCTGGGACATCTCTAAACGTCCCAACATCCAAATCATAGGGATGCCAGAAGGAAAAAAGGAAGGGAAAGTCAAAAACATTTGAAAAATAATGAAAGAAAACTTCCCTAATTTTGTGAAGGAAGTAGACATACAAGTCCAGGAAGCACAGAGAGTCCCAAACAAGTTGGACTCAAAGAGGACCACATTAAAACCCTTCATAATTAAAATGCCAAAGGTTAAATATAAAGAGAGAATCTTAAAAGCAGCAAAAGAAAAGCAGAGAGTTACCTGTGAAGGAGTACCCATAAGACTATCAAAGGAAACCTTATAGGCAAGAAGAGACTGGAAAGAAGTATTCAAAGTCATGAAAAACAAAGACCTACAACCTAGATTACTCTGTCAAGCGAAGCTATCATTTAGAATAGAAAGACAGATAAAGTGCTTCCCAGACAAGGTAAAGCTAAAGGAGTTCATCATCACCAAACCATCATTATATGAAATGTTAAAGGGATTGATCTAAAAATAAAAAATAAAAACTATGAACATTAAGATGACAACAAACTCACAACTATCAACAACTGAATCTATAAAAACTAAGCAAACAATCAAAAGAGGAATAGAATTACAGGTATTGAGATTATTTGGAGGATTATCATCTGGGATGGGGAAGGGGCCGAATAGGGGCCGAACAGGGATTAAAAAGCATAATTATTAGGTACAAAATAGACAGGGTGATGTTAACAATAGTATAGGAAATGGAGAAGACAAAGAACTCCCATGTATGACCCATGGACATGAACTAAGGCGGGTAGAATGCTGGAGGGAAGGGGGTACTGGGAAGAGGGAGAGCAAAGGGGGAAAATTGGTATAACTGTAGTGATATAATTAATAAAATATACTTAAAAATACATAATTCTGGAGAGGTAAATTCAGGACAGATTGTAAAGGTTATGTACAAAATCAGATTTTATTTTTCAGATAATAGAGCCAATGCATAGATTTATTCTTTCAGGAAGTCACTGTTGTTAATGGAAAGGTATATGGACTAGAGTCAGACTGACAGCCAGGCCCAGTAAATGGGCCATTGTGTGGTCAAGTAAGAAGCTGCACTTCTGAGCAATTCAAACAGAAGACGCATTTTTGGTAGAACCTGTGATATTTAGTAACTGATTGGAAAATTGATGGCAGGCATGAGTGGGGGACACAAGGAAATAATTTTTGGTTTAAAAAAAAAAGAATGGACATGGAGTTTAACTTAGGTGTTTTTTCTACCAAATTACAAAATTTGAAGTTCAGTCCTAGTCTGATGATTTATACAGGAATTTAGAATAAAAGAATTTACCATGTTAACAGTTACCAAGTTAAAAGTAAATCATTCAGGTTCTTGTTTAAAGTCTCCTTATCAGAAAACATTCCCTGATACAGATTAGCAACCTTGTCACTGTCTAGTCCATCCTGTCCCCTTACCCAGCATATTTTTCATCGTGACTCTCAGTGACACCTGACATAGTATCTATTCACTTATTCTATCTCTCCCTGCACCAGAAAGTCAACTTGGGGAGAGAAGAGCCTGCTTTCTGCTCCGTTACACTTCTGGATTCTAGAACAATGCCTGGGACAGAGTCATCGATGAGAAATATTTGTTGAATGAATATTTGCTATTCAGTGACTTAGTTTTTATTTCCCAGAACTGAAGCAGTAAAGAAGCTCACAAGTTTGTATCACCCTCTAATCAATTCGGTGGGTGTTAATTTACCACCTGTTGGAAACTGCGGGATATGTTGTATATCTGCTGCGCATCCCTTCCTCATCCGTCTCTCCCACTGTTTCCCCAAGCCTGCACTTCTTCATATTGTGCACTACCTTCCGAAGTGCCTCAGCTAAGGAGCTTGGAGCTTATTTTTGTTCTTCCATCATATTTATGTCCCTATTTAGTTGCCTAGCTTTTATGGTTTGTTTTTTTTTTTTCCGCCTTTTGTCTTGGATTGACACTTCTCCATTGCCTAGACCATCATCCTGAGATTTTTCTGGTCTCTCTCTATTTAACTGTGGTTGCCCATCCTATTGATTGAAGAAAAAAATTTCCCAAATGTTTTTTATTATATTATCAGTGACTTCTGGTTGGCTAGAAGAACAACTTGAACTTTTCAGCTTATAATTCTAAATTGTTTTCAACTTGCTCTCTATACCTCAAACAATCTTGATATTTCCCTAATATTTTTTGCAATCATGTTACTCTCAACTTTAGATATATTTATTTTTCTCTTTGTAAAGAGGCACAATGTAGTGTTTGAATTCATTAATTTTTTAGCATACAGCCATATTTCATCATATAATAACACATCTTCATATGCGATCTTAATTACTCTATGACTAATTAAAAGAGAGCTATTTGATGAACATTCCTCATTCACTCTACATGAACTTCAAAAACGCTTTAAGCACATTTCATCTTAGTTTTGAAGTAAATGAACTACATGTTTCATATAACATTTGTCATGAATTTGGACTTGAGGTAGGAATGGGAGTGGGAAGGAGGCATTCTAAGGAGTACACAAGACTGAAATATAAAGAGGTAATAATTATAAAACAACCAGTGCAACCAGATAATATCAAAGCATCCTCAACACACACACACACACACACACTAGCATTCCTCAAATAATTCAGAAGGTGGAATAAACAGAAACAATATTCTTACTCATTGATTGCATTATACCATAAGAGCAAAGCAGAAATAATACAAACTAAACATTCTAACAGAGATCTATTCGATTAAGTTACAAAGCAATCAAGTCAGAAGAGGACACTCACCCAGAAAATGTAGAAGTAAGAAATATATACGGATTTTTTTCTTCCTACACAGATATCAGCAAACCATTCCACAAACACGGGGGTAAGTATTGAAGTTCCGATAAAACACAAGTTCAACATGGCTGCGTGGTAATTGTGACAGCCAAACGTGACAGTGCAAAAGGGGATCATATTGCAGATGACTTCAAAGAAAGTGAACCTCTCACACAGCTTCACTGGAAGCAAACGGATTCCACCCCGACATTTTTTCATGGAGTATGATGGAGAGTAGTGACCAATATGTCTTGTGTTTTTCTCCTTCTCGGTGCTGTGATTTAAGGGCATTTTCCACTCAGTTATTTTAAAGCCTACAACAGACATGACTACCCTCTTTGAATACAACTCGTGTTAGTGGTTTGAACTTGGTGATGTTTTTTACCCCTACCCCTCTAATGAAAAAATAAATAAGATCTTCACTTTGACTTTCACAATCCCATGCTGAAGTTTCATAAGGTTTTTCACATATTAATATTCATTTTGATGATCCAGGAGCACAGGAAAGAAGGCATGAGTATTTAGATGTTCATGGTAACCCAGTGTAGCCAGATCTGATTTGTTTGCCTAATTACTCAGAGGCTAAATTAAGCTCTTCCTCCAAAATTATATTGAATTATCTGAATCCAGTTGCATACGTGTGGAAACTCATCTGCCACACACTGATAAAGGTTTAAATACTGAGGCAGAAGAAGCAGTTTTTCAGGAGAATTTGAGCACTAGATCAAGAAATAATTTGAGTCTAATAATTTCTGATACTTTAATTAAACAAGCCAGAACAGTACCCAGAGATAAAGTGCGACAGGAAATCTGTTTTGAGGGGGCAGGATGCCTTATCATGATTACATTTCTTGTTATTTTTGGTTGGAATTCTGATAAGAAAGCTAATTAGGTAACAAAAGTGCCAGTACATTTAGGTAACAAGCAGAGTTTGCAAGAAAGTAATTTAAGTACACTAATGAAAGGAGAAAATATTAAACAAAAGCCCTCTTCCTTTAAGTTGACCCCGAGCTCTCGAGCAGCCTCTCGGAGGAAATCAGAATCAAAAGGCACTATTTGACTCATTACTAGTCAGCAGCAGGGGTACCGCAACCATCCAGCACATGCTTTGGGGAATATTGGATCTGGTATCACCCTGACCCTCCAGCTGGGTGAATGGATGTTAGCATTCTATTTTGGAAAGCAGGAGGGCACCAATTAAGCTAAAAAAGCAGCAGCAAAAGAGAACACTTTAACATTCAGGGGTTTAGCTGCAAGGACATACAAAGACAAGGCAATGGAACTGTTGGGTCAAAGTCATAATGATTCAATGCAGAGATAGTGAGGAGAGGAATGTTATTTTCATGTTGGAGTCAGAAGCAAAAGACTGATAAGGGCTTTTGACTCTGATTCTTATCTTTTGACCTGAACCATTGGAGCAAAACACTTTGTTTTGACCCCTGCTAATAGTCGCATTGTAATGGTAGCTATTTTCATCTGCTCAGCATCACTTCCCCCTCTTTGGTAACAATGCCCTATTTTTCCTTTGTGTAGAGTGATAATGCAATTTATTATCCAAACCTGGACACTTTTGTGAGTAAAAGTGATTCTATTTATAGCTATTCTTGAAAAATAGTTATAAATTGGGACTGTCCAGGGCAAACCCCAACATGTGGTCATCCTACTTTTGGGGAATGAATTCCATCTGTTACATGAGATCCTGGTGGGGCAATTAATCAGGGTATCTCTTTCCTTCTGGCCAAACATATCAGCACATGGTCAAGGGCAGTCCTTTCACTTTTTTCCCCCCCAGGAATTTGAATCATGAGCAGAGGATTCAAGACTGGTCACGGTGGAGAATTCAGTGCCTCCTGGGCTCTTTTCCTCCTGTGAGGAAAGATTAGTTTTTCCTTCTGTGAAGGATTTAGGTAATCTCCAGTCAACTTTGATTTGATCAAGTTAGCACCTTTGGTTTCTGTGTCTTATGAAGAACCCCGGGTGATACTTTATGTTTGCCCCAGATGGAAGGGACAGTTTTTCTGTAGCCACAAGCTGGTATGTTTATCCAGCATCTGACAAGGAACTCCTGGAATGTTATTTCACATTCAAAATTATGCTGCCCCTCCCAGGGCCCGATGGTGGTTATGTTTGAATTCCTTGGCTCCTCTGTGTATTGTTGCCTAAGAACAGGCCACAGGTGGTGGGGAACTGTGGTTTTGGGGTGGTTGAATTAGGGAAAGTAACATTTGCTGAGTAGAGTTGAAGCAATAAGGAGAACACTCCTTTCTCAGTATTTCTCAATATCAAGCTCAAATTGAACTTAAAGAACAAATACCAAGTCCACTTGAGAACACTTGACAGGGAAAATTGAATGTCACCCTCTTTATCAACAAGCTTGAGATCTTGAGTGGGGACTAACACATACTTTAGTTTTATGCAACTCTCCCCACGCACAGGCTTATTTTCTGTCCCTCTTCTGACCTCTCTGGGTACAGCGATATTTTTCCTCCATTATAGAAGCAATAGATACAATTTGGAAACTATCTAAAGATACAAAAGAGAAAAACAAACAATGAAAGTTTTTGGAGTATTTCTTTTGATGTTTTTCCCTCCATGACTAATTTTATTAGTAGGTTTAAAATATTTAAATTATATAATTGTATACAATTACTGTATAATATATTCTTTACTCCTTTTGTAGGTAATGTTAAAAACACTTTAACGTGCTATTATGAACTCTTTGTAAATATAAACTCTTATGGTTGCATTAATAGATGCACTATTTACTTAACTATTCTTCCACTTTTGGTAACCTTTGTCTCAAATGAATTACAAGAAGTTTTTCTTTAACTTTTGACTGTGAACCCACATTTAAAAGAAAAAACGCCTTTATTAAAAATGCTAGAATGAATGAATATATGTGCAAAAAGTATCCCAAAGCCCATATTATATTTTTAGGCTAGTACTTCAGAGACAATTTTACTGGGTTAAAGCATAGGAAAGTTTTTAGGTGTCTTAATACAAATGTCAATTTACACTACAAATGTCAGACTATTTTTTTTTAATTGAAAAGTCTTCTTTAATTGTTTTTGGAAGGCAGAGACTATACTTAGCAGAGAACATGCTCTTTAACATACAGAACAAGTTTTTCTTGAAGGACCTAAAGAAGTTGTTATCACTGGTTCAAGGCAAGAGCAGATTCAGAAGGTCTAGACCAGGGAGCTGCAGGGATGTGGGAAGAAATGAGTGATGAAGCTGAAGAGAAAAGAAAAAGCCAGATCACAAATGGCTTCATAAGACAGAATTTTGATTGGTTCTTGAAGTCATTCCTCTTTTATACACTGGACCTGTCCAAATAAATCGACTCTCTGCAATAAAGCATGGAATAAAGGACTAAAGTCTTTCATAACGAATCTTTTTTTTTTTCTATTCAAGATCAGAAGTATGAGCACCAGTTAAAGAGGCATTGACAAGACTTAATAATCCTTAGCTACTTATTTTACTACCATCATCACCTAGAATACTAGCGTAGTAATCTACACAAAAATGAATGAGAAAAAAAAAGCACCAGAATCTGGAAGAAAATTGGAGGCGGAATTTTTAGCACTAATTGGATATGTGGCATGAGGAGGACATCAAGGATGACATGCAGGTTTCTAGTGGAGACATCCCAGTGGATAGTGATGATATTCAGTTCAAAGGAACAGAGCTGGGGTAAAGTAAGATGACTTTACTATTTGACATATTGTGTTTGAGACACCTATGGCACATCCAATAGGTGATGAAATCAAATTCCCTTTCTTGTGTGTGTGTGTGTGTGGGAAGTGTTACTTTTTGCTTTGGGTAGAGGTGAAGCATAACCTCCAAAGACTCTTTGTATAACACGTTAAAGATTTTCAAGGCAAAGGCAGCTTAGGGCATTACTATTTAATCACCTCTACTGAATACCATTTGAATTTCATGAGATTTTATGAAGACACTATACTGCTTCTATGCAAAGCAACCAGACAAAGCTGTAGGAACCCATAACCAATGCCAAACATAAACTGTAAAACAACAATGAACTTTTTGGAAAAAAGTCAGGTTTCATTTAAACAAGAAAATGGATGTTTTAGTTGTTTTGAAATAAACTACAAAATACTAATCTGATTCCATTTTAACTTGAATTTATTTAAGTCACTTAACAAATTTCTTATAGTAAACTAAAAATATTGGCAGTGACTTTAACACTAGATTATATTTTAAAAAGGAAACACGTAAGCATTTGGATCATGCATTATTAATGTGAAGGTAAAATTATTTCATTGTCATTCATTTAAGATTTGGGATTTGCCTGTATCCATTTTAGGAAAGATAAGTAGTAGGAAACAATTAACCTCTATAGTACTGGTCATAAAAATTTCAAATGTTGATGAATATTGAAGACTCCACTTTTAAACCAATGATTTGCTTAGAATATGGCCTAGACCAGTTTAGAGGCATGTTTTGAAGGACTGGTGGTTTCCTTAAGGAAGGCATCTTGCCATGGGCAGGAGTCGGGGAGGGAAGATTGGAGATACTGTATTCAAAAGAGGCACCTGATTTTAAAAATTCATATTTTTAGTACAACTGCCCCTTAATTTCAAAACGACACAATCTTTGATCTGAAAGAAGGCATTTTGGACAGACCCCTTGTTTTATAGCATTTTACAGCTGAAGATCTCAGAGTTAAGGTGACTGGTCTAAGCTAACTTAGCTAATTAATAGCTTGTCTTACAGTACAATTTATGCTCCTTTGCTGCCAGACCAATTGTATTTATATAACACTGTAGTTGGGTAAAAATCTGTCTTAGAGCTTTTAGGTTTGAGTATCTTGAAAATTAGAAATTGACCAGGGCCAACAGAACTTAAGCTGAATCAAATGTATACTATCGTGGAAATGCTTTTAGATTCAGTTTTTCTACTATCTCCACAAATTTGTACAATGACCTTAATGCATTAGGGCCTCGAGTTTCTTACACAGTTGACTAAGGACTTTAAGCTAGATGGTATTTCAGGTCCTTTCTAGTTCTTTGACTCTAATTTCCCTTCCTAAAGACCCTGAAATTTTCTAAGAAATATATGCATTTCACAGTAGTAAGAGAATTAAATTCCTATAAATTTGCTTTTCCTACATGTAAACTATGCAGAGGGCATAAAATGTAACTATTTTTAAAAATTGCAATTGCCATGGTTATGGCTTGATTTCTATTTGTGTGGTGCTGTCCCTGTGGATCCAGTATGAGAGGTGGGGAAGGTGGGAAGCAGAGAAGGAGATGTATTATTACATCTCCTGGATCCTAGATTAAAAAATTATCCCCGGCTTTTCAAAATTTATACAGGAGGGAAAACACGAAATTTAAAAAATATGGTTATAAATAGTGCTTTGGTTCTGATTTCATAGTTTCTTCAAACTCTGCAAATTTTATCCTGGGGACTTTTTTAAACACATGTAATTACCTAAACTAAGCAGGTTTTCATGCTTTTAAAGCCCTTGCATTATTGCACCTGTATGAAGGCTTTATAATTCTGTAGTAATTGAACAGCAATTATTTTTCATGATGCATGTACATTTTTATATCAGGTTGTTGGCAGATATTCTTTATGATGAAGTCATTTTCACTAATGAGGAAATTAGAGTGAGTTATCTCAGGATGAGACGTCTTTTTCTGACTCATTTCCTAGCTCTTAGATTTTAGAAAAGTTGTTGTATTGTAAAACAGCATAATCAAATGGGAACAATATTATCTCTGAATCCATGGTGGTTAGGGAAAGTGGTGAACTTTATTTACCTTGTAAGATTCTGTCTGTCTCGTCCATATGATGGACTCGGATATTAAATATATACATATGCATCTCTCTCTATATATATATTTAGATTGTAAAGTTCCAAGAGGACAAAGACCAGACTTTTTAAGCTTTTCATTGTGCTCTGCACAACATGAATCCTCAAATGACAGGCTAACTTACTTGAAGGTTTGGCACAGGACAAGAGAACAGAGGGTTGGCACGATTTTCCAATGAACTGAGGCACCAGATCAGCTCAATCTAGACCACTTAGGACCCATAAAAATGCAACATTTGTTGAGCACCTTTTGTACGTCAGGCACTCTCTTCGATGCTAGGGATTCAATGGTGGTTATGATGTGATCTTTAACTTTCAGTTTCCTCTAATAAGTACATCATGTGTTTTAGATATGCCATATATATGCATATACATATAACTATACTAAGATTACTTTATTCATTCAAGAAATATTTATTTGCTGTGTACTAGAACACTGTAATAAGGAGGAAGGACCCAGAGAAAAAGACATGGATTTGAATTTCAAGGAATTCATAGTCTGCCAGTAGAGATCAAAATAAAAATATAATTAGAAAGTAGTGACAATTGTTCTTATAGAAGTGCACACAGGGCACTATGGAATAACAGATGAAGTGCACTGTGATGAAACTGTACAGAAAAGACTTTCTGGAGGAGGTAATGCCTCAGTGAAATCTTGATGAGAAGCAAAGGGTTTTCCAGGTCAAGAAGGAAGGGAGGTGCATTCTGGGAAGAGGGAGAAGTGGGTCACAGGCAATGATGTGTGAAACAAAAAGTGAACTGGAGAATTGCAGATATTTTGTTAGTACTAGAGCACAATGAAAAGAGGAGTGGAGAGAGAAGAGTTCGATGGGACCAAATTGTGGAGTCTTGTGTTATGATAAAGAGTTTAGACATTATTCTGAACTCAGTAGAAAGTCATTTAAACAGTTATTCCACTGTGAATGATGGAGTAAGAACTATATTCTGAGAGCAACGAAAAACATTTTTCTAGAAGCAATGGGAAGAAGGGACAGGAGACCACAGAAACTGGCTAGTATAGAAGTAATCTGTGTGATAAGTGATGAGATATTTACGTGTGTTTAATGGGGATGGAAAATAGGGTACAGATTACTGAGTCATTAAAGAGGGAAACTTTACAAAAAGGTTTTTGTCTGATCTAAACATCTGCAACGGAGTAGGGGAAATCAGCATTGGCACCCAGGTTTCTGGTTGGAGAAATTTCAGTGTTGTTGCCTGAGACACAGGCTAGTGGAGGGGTTTTGAAGTGGGGAACTAGATGGGGGTGATGGAGATAATGAACTAAGTTTTGCTATATTCCTTGGAGAAGCCTGTGGGGCATACAGAAAGAGATGTGCAGCATATTCACATCTGAAGCTGAGGAGACAAGCCTGCACCGGAGCTATAGATTGGGTTGTCTGTTTACTGATGTTACATGAAACTGTAAGAGTGACTGAAGCCATTCAAGGAGTGTGGGGAGAGTAAAACAAAGGCAAAACAAGGCATCAGGGAGGATTTCAATATTTAAGACAGCAAAAAAAGATTGCTTATGTGGGAACATGGGAAGAGAATGGGAATGGCAAAAAGGGTGGATTTCCCGGGAAATTTAGGAAGAACTGAATAGTCAAGGGTCAAGTTAGGTAAGAAATGAAATGTACTTTTGTCATTTAATAATAAACAAGATATTAATATCTTTGATGAGGGACCGATTTCATTGGTACATTGAGTGCTACATACTGAGGATGTTTTCCAAGGGCTCACAGCATGTTACCTGATGCCTCCATGGGAAGGAGGGATTCATTCCCATGAGCTGAGGAGACATCCAGATGACACCTGAGCTGGGCTCGAAGGAAGTGGGAATTCGCTTTGTGCAAAAAGTGAAAAAGTGAATTCTATTCAGACTAACAGTATGAGTGAAACCCTGACAAACACACAGTGTTTGGGTCCCTGTGTGACTGGGAGTAACCTGATCCTCCCCCTTCTCCAGGCCTTCAATTTTCCACCTGTCTTCCCCTATCCTCGTTGATCAAATTGAAGTAAAAGCTACTTGGTAAGGGAGTTTCCAAAACAGAATCTGCAGAGGTCAGCCTTCAGTGACATAGAGCAGAGCAGGTGGAAGGCCAGGTATGGCCTGAATGAAAGTGATACTGAAAATGGACTGAAAAAGATAGGTATTGATACATAAATATGCTGTTTGGTTCAAATGGAGCAGGGGTACTGGTCATAGGGAGATGTATAAAAGCTGACTTCATCCCCACTCTGCAGGACCCCGCCCACATTTGGGTGAATGATGTTTAACTGGGATGGAGAATGCAGGAGAAAAAGCAGGTTGGGGTTCAATATTTAGCTTGAAGGTAAGCATATGGTTGAAGTTACCAGAAAACATCTCAATATTGATAGAAAAATGGGCCTGAGGCACAGATATGAGCCATGATAACATCGATTTGGGAATCACCGATATATAATCACTAGAGCCGATAGAATAGATGAGGTCATCAATGGAATGTGTATATGGTAAGAAAAGATCATGAAGGACACAGATCTGTAGGGGACTCAACGATTCTGGATTGGATGTTTATCATATCTGTTTTCGACAATCACCCTTCTGGATTCAGAAGTTTGTCACTGAGGGGTGTCCCTGGTAATTAGGTAAGTGATGTGGAAAATTGAGGTTATTCTAATATTGCTAACTATTGTTATTTTTTTTTAAAGAACTTCTCCTACTGAGAGAAAGTAAAGCTTGGAAAGTAAAGAAAATTATTTTCTTGTATTTTTATTCTTTTTAACAAAATAATCACACTGATCATTTGGGTTCACTCTATTTTGTCATCTAATTTCTAAACACCTTCTTTTTTTGTGGCTTGTGTCCTTATAATCAAATCTGCTTTAAGAAAACCTGTTTTGGGCCTTGCTTTGGCCACCTCTACTGAGAGAAATCAATGACGATTTCTCCAATCGTTTTGTGCTTTGCCGACAGTCTCCATTTAGCACCCAGAGAGCACAGAACATTTAGTTGTTGCATTCCCTTACATTTGCAATTCATTTTCTGTGTCAATTCATGTGGTTGATATTATAAAAATCATTTTAAACCTAGTTTAACTTTTCTTTTTTAACGTTTGGCTTATTCATAATTTTATGAGCTATAAATTTTATTGCATTGTGAATTGCCTTTCCCATCTGCAGATAACTCTGAGGAAGTCCTTGGAGGGATTGCTTAGGAGGTGGTGAAAATGAAAAGAAAGGGACTTCTATTGTGATTTGGTACATGTTAGGCCAAAATATATTCTTGAGTAGAAAATGACCAGGGAGGGAAGATTTGGAGCTCTGTAAACATGGTTTTATTTGAAGTCTACACTCTAGCCGAATGGGTAAAAACTGTCGACAACATACAAAATGAATATGAAATTTAATGCAATTGCATGGTTTGCTGAAACAATAGTTCTAACTAATTCATACAAAGTCCTTCTCAGCTAGATTCTTTTGACTGAATTATCCAGAGAACCTCTCAACAAGAACCAAAATAATGAGAAAATAGAAGTTTCTGGGTTGTGTGTGTGTGTGAAATGTTTACTTAGTCTTGCTGCAGATTAAGGTTGAGGTTATTAGAGTCACACCAAATATTTATTGAACGCTTTAGAATTCCCACACCTATATTTTGTTGTTAAGGCAAAAGGCAGAAATATGCAGAAGAAAAATTATATTAATTGGTTTCACGTTGGGTTTATTTATATTGGCAAAATCTAAATGACTCAAAGGGTATTAAAGAAGAGCTGCAATAGATTTTGGGTCCAAATTCTGGTTTGCTGATTCACTACTTAAACCTACTGTTTTTATATTTCTAATAATATGTAATTATCCCCCTAGAGAGTTTCAAGAGGTCCAATATCAGAGTATTAAGACATAGAAGATCCTGGATTTATCCATTCATTATTTAAAGCGACTGTTTTTTATATTTCTAATAATGTATAATTATTCCCCTAGAGACTTTGGAGAGGTCCAATATCAGAGTATTAAGAAGTAGAAGATCCTGGATTTAAATATTGTTCTTCTGACTCAAACCTTAGTATTTTAATTTTGCTGCCTTGTAAGCATAGACTGTCTGATATATATTTTCACTATGTCCATACACACCACACATGTTCCCAGTGTAGAGAGGCTTTTCCTAAGCTCTTTCCTCTGTCTAGAATGCTTTTCCTGAGATATACTCATGTCCAACTTCTTCACCTCTACCAAGACTTTATTCAGATACCATCTTCTCAATAGGCCTACACTGAGCTTCCTCTTTAAAATTGTTTACTGTGTCTCTCCTTCACACTTGTCCTGGTTTTCATGAGACTTTCCTGGTTTTAACACTACAAATCTCACATCCCAGGAAACCTCTGTCCAATATCCCTAACTCTGACCAAGTTCATTATCTATCTATCTGTCTGTCTGTGTATCTATCTATCTATCTATCTATCTATCTATCTATCTATCTATCTATCTAACTACCTATCTATCTATCATCTATCTATCCATCCACCTACACATATAAACCCCCCTCCATTCCACACACACATTTAATTAAATGTTTCCCTATAGTTGAATTAAATTCCATAATAGCAGGAATTTTTGCTGTTGTTTTCTTTTTACAGAAACATTTCAGAGCCTCAAAATAGTGTCCAATGAATGCTTGTTAAGTGAATAAAAATTTTTATATGTCATGGCAGAATAGTAAAAATCAGAACAGAAAAGCCATGTTGATGTTCCATCTGTCCAAATAGCTACCAGAATTATGTTTTGATTTTTATCATTTCCTAACTCACACATACAGGTCAACTTGAGTGAGTCAGAGATTCTAAATGGCAGGAAATATAATGCCTTATAACTGGTAGCTTGAGCTGAAAATTGAGATTTTATGTAATGAAAATGCTGATTCATATCAGAATTGTGCTTCAGGATGATTATATTGGATAGAGACTTTCAGTTGTGTCTCAGTCCATTGGAGGCACTGGCAGAAAAACAAAGAAAAGAGAAGGAAAAGATGGGCCTAATTAGGCAGGGGCATGATAAAACCCGCTTGGCATCTGACTTACAGAAGGCATGTCACAGCACATACAGGCTGATTTAGGTTCAAATTCAATCAACCAAAATGTGCTTAGACATTTTTGTATCTAGCATACATATATATGTGTGTGTATATATGTATATATATGTATATATAGTATATTGAAAAAAACAACAACAACAAAAAAAACCAAACAGAAAACAAATATAATAGACCTGGATATGTCATTAGTCAGCCTCAAACCAAGTATTCCAAGGAAAATGAGGACATTTGTGCATGAAATGGCGTGATTTAACAGGATTACTCAGATAGTCTCCCTCTTTCTACATGTCTTCATTATGGTTTCTTTGAGCTTATTTCCCAGACCCATGGCTAGGTGTTATTACTTTTCATTATCTCCTCTCTCTTTTTTCATTTAAACTTCTGAGGTTCCAGATATTTCTTCTCTTTTACTATCCTTCACATTCTATCATGTGTCAGGCTGCACCCATTTTTATCTTCAGATATTTTCAAGTTGTCTTTGCTTTTCTACCCTTAGTGTTCCTTATTCAGGCCCTCATTATCCATTGTCATAATTATTGTAATAGATTTCCTACTGACTACTCTCTCCCCACCTCGGTGACATTCCAAGCCCTTCTCCTTTCATCTGCCACAGCCCTCGGTTTACCGTGTCACTCTCCAGAATGAAACCTTGCTCCTTGAGGAGGCTCCCTGTGCTTCCATGATCTGGCCTCTGCCTGTTTTTCATCCTTCCACGCTCTCTGCTTCAGCACTGAGCGACTTGTAGTTCCCAACACAACTCTGGCCCCAGTTTTTTCCTTCGGCCTCTGCAGTCATCTCCTGTTTCATCAATCCTTTCCTCTCTAGGTGGCCACGTTTTATTGATATTTCAAAATTTATTTCAGGTATCCTATCCTCTAGGAAGATGTCCCTATGCTTTAGTCCATGACAGGTGATATGTTCTTTGTCCATGCTTCTATAACACTGTGTTTCAAGGTTTTACATTATAATTGTCTGTTTATATCTCCAAAATGCTTGGTTATAGAACAACTGTTTGTGGGATGATTGAATACAAGAATGAATGTTTATATGACTTCACTGTTATCAGCGTTACATTGATGGATGCATTCAAGTCATTCATTGGTCAGCAAAGAGCTTCCTTTAACTCTCTTTTCAAAAGTTTCTGTTCTGTTTCTCTCGTGGAGAATCCTCTTTTACTCCACACCTGACAAATGAGTCACACCTCGGTTGTAATGAAATTTTCCTCCTACTGCTAATTCTCTGTTCCTGATGAAAGGATCCATGTTAAAACTTTTTATTTTATTCCCTTCAGACTATTATAATGGTCTTTTGGCTGGTTTCCCAGTACACATAATTAACAGACTTCAGTTGGTATGAAATGTTGCTGCTAAAATCCAATCCAACATTAGATCAAATAAGCACATAACTCTGGTTTTCATGTCATCAGAATCAGATATGGAAAATTATTATTAGTTCCATAGACACCCTGTTCCTCTGGGGAGTTAAGGCAAAGTCATTGCTCTCTGGTGTTTTGTCCACTGAGTTTAAGTGATGCGAGCAACAGGTCCTCTCCTAGTTCCCTTGGGAAAGTCTTTCACTATCAAATAAAAGCGATTTTAAAAAAAGAAAAGAAAAAAACCTTTAAATTTATATCAGATTTTCTTTACTTTTTTCCCTGTCAATTTTTTCATTATATGTGTATATTATGTTTTCTTAACTGGTTTCTTTCCAGCCCCTGATCAGTTGAATTCTGAAGCATCTACACGTGATAGAGTGAATCCTTTGGCCTTTCGGTGTATTTTATTTTGTGATGCTTTTTGAAGGCTTTGCCTTTATAATGACCCATTTAATCCCAGTCACTTGGAAATGAGTTAAATACTACCTCTTTCACACAATCTAAATTGGTTTAACATCTTTCAATGCAAGTAGTTTGTGTTAATTCTCTGCACACGCTAATGTATACACCTCAATCTGACGACATAGACATCAGGTCTAAACAAATGATTTCAGGGGCCCAGGAGCGAATTACTGTATTGATCTATTAAATAGACCTAAAACGCTTGTTTGGATTGGAAGTCACTTGCAATCAGCAGCACTTTAGTGAAAGGCTTAGGCTGGGACTGACCTAGTAGGGGGAGGCAGAGCCATGTTGCTTAACTACCTAAAGGGATTGGTATTCCAAGAAGATTCCCAAACGGCTATCCCTGCTAGCAGGCTTTGCTGTGAGGCTTGATGTCTGTTTTCTCCATTAAAATAATCCTGGAAATTAGATTATGGGCAGATAGGAAATTTTCCCCATTGTAACTCTTCACAGTTACATACAACACAGTGATTGGGGAGGATTTTAACATAGGAGAAAGGAAGCTTGCGGGAGTTGGAAGGCTGATGGGCTTCTGTTCAAATTCTGATTCTCCCACCTTCTAAATGTCTCTTCGCCTTCTGTGAAACATTTAGAAAGTTATTTGCTTTTCTAAATCTCTGATTTCCCACTCATAAATTGGGATGGATAATATAATACTCATGATTGTTTGGGGAATTAAATGAAAGAATGTAAAAAATGAGCCTTGGAACATGGTAAAAACTCAGTAAAAATTTTATTTCTTTTTTCTATCCCTTTTCCCAGGAAGACTACTCTACTACACATACCAGTGAGGGTGTGTTGGAAAAAGTAGGCGAACATCTGGAAGGAATTTAATAAGCATTTTATAGGAATAGGAAATCAAGGTACATTTTATATTTAATTATTAATAAGTTACCACTACGGACAATAAATATAAAGTTCCATATAAATTCAAGTTACTGCTGCTACTGCTAATAATTATTATCTACTTAGTGATCAGTCACATCCCCTTAATAGCTCCCACTTGACCTATAAAGTCCTTTAAACCTTTTTCAATATATCTTTCTATCCGTGAATAGTATTTGGGGCACCTTAATCGTTCTTGTTTGCATCAATGTCATGTAAATACTTCATTAAAAATTACTCATACATTCTGGAAGACTTTTTCTCTCTTGTTTACAATTAATTGGTTAATAATATTAGTTAAGTTCTGAGAGCAAGCAGTGTGCATGTGTGCATGTGTGTTTGTTGGGGGTGGGAAGGAGTGTTGAGCAAAAAGTGAAAGAAGCAGTGTGTCATTTGACTTGATCCCATCTCCCAAGCTTCCATGACCCCCAGGCTGATTTTTTAGGCCCTCAAACCTTTTGTATTTGTTTTTTTTATTACTGTATGTCCAAATACTTTGTTGCTTAAATAATAAAAGCACTGGAATCTTTGGATTTAGGTTGTGGGCGTGGTATGGGGGTCAAGCAGGAGGGCTCCAGCCTCACACCACAGGATGGATTTCTTGCTAGTCCTAGCTAAGTCTGCAGAAAGCCAGCTTGATGAAGGTCCCATAGGAAACCCAGGAGAGGACGAACTGCTGCGTGGATTGTAGTCTTGAGTAGAACAGCTGTAAAAAAAGTTGGTGGTAACAAAATTTCTAAATTGTTTCAAGGTAAGTTATGATTTAGCGAAAAGGACTCAACCTTCCTTATTTTTTTTTTCTCTCTTATTTGTTTTATTGAGGTTTTTTGGTTACCTTAGCATTTAAGTTGCATATTTTATTTTAAGTGGCTTTCTAATCTTTTAAAAATAATTCTCTGTGAAACAGATCAAAATCTTAAATCAAAATCTGTTTCACAGAGAGCTATCCCAGACCCCACTCCAGGTGTGCAAATAAAATAGCATTAAGTAATTTGTGCTACCTCTGTCAACTACACTGAAGCCCAAGATTCAAAGTGTGAAAAAAAGTTGAAATATACGAAGTATTTAAACCAATCAGTGCTAATTCATGCTTAGAGGAGACATATGAAGGAAGTTTTCAGACATATACACACAAAGAAGGATTTCACATACAGACACCCTCATATTTTTAGCTGGAAACAACTCCCCACACCCCCTCCCCCCCAAACCTACCACAAATAACAATCACACATGGGCTGGAGGGATAGAAGTCCTTTGTCAATAACCTAATCAAATCTCCATACATAGTTTTTCAAATTTTATTATTATTGTAGTTTTTAGATATGCTCAGTCTCAAAAAGTAAGGTGTAGAATGTAGGGATGGGGGTGGAGAGAGCTGACTGTTCTCCATCAGTAAATTGGGAGGTGGGAGGTTGAGGGGGAGCGACCGAGAAGGGAAGAAGATGGTGGGAAGGGGTGGGGGAGAAAAATCTGAGCAATGAAAGCAGAATTGCTGCGGTGGCTGACTCTATAATTTGACCATCAGGGCAGATTATATTACACGAGGAGAAATTGTAGAACAAGAAAAAGACAAAACTTTGGGGAAAACTGAAACTTATGAAGAAGAGGAAGTACCAATGAAGAAGATCTAAAACTAGTTTTTCTTCTCCCAAATCTCTATCTTTTAAATTTTTTATGCAGACATAGTATGTAGCTCGGGGCAAGGTTATCTCCATCCTGGACTACCACTATTCTCTGAACTTTGGAGAAAAATTGAAAGCAACCTATATTCACCAACATGGGAATTAATAAATAGCTTGCATTCTATTCACATATAAATACTATACAGCAGGTACATTGAATGAGCTAGAGCTACATATATTAACAAGAAAAAACTCAAAAACATAAGAATGAATGGAAAAAATATGCAAAAGTGATACATGCAGTATGATGCCATGCATATAAAGATCATTTCTTACTTGGTGTTATTAAGAATATTCTTATACAAATCTCCTTCCCTCATAGATTAGA
Organism: Micronycteris hirsuta; assembly: GCA_004026765.1. NCBI lineage: Eukaryota > Metazoa > Chordata > Mammalia > Chiroptera > Phyllostomidae > Micronycteris > Micronycteris hirsuta. Next base: position 51,831 of record PVJI01004600.1, on the reverse strand, counting down.
ATTTATCCATGGTATTCTCTTAGTCTGTTTGGGCTACTATATCAAAAAGATCATAAAGTATGCAGCTTATAAACATTTATTTCTCAAGTGCAAGAGGCTGGGGAGTCCAAGCTCAAGACACCAACAGATTCAGTGTCTGATGAAGACCCACTTCTTAGATGGCCCCTTTTCTCTGCAACCTCACATGGCGGAAAGGTAAAGGGGATCTTTTAGGCTGCTTTTTCAAATAAAAGGTTAATATAGTTTGCATATAATATTGTATATATTTCAAGTGTAAAACATAGAGTTTTGACATTTATATACCTTGTGATATGATCACTATAATGTCTAGTAACTGTCACCATACATAGTTATGATGATATTATTGAGTATATTTCCTGTGTTGTACATTACATCCCCATGGCTTATTTATTTTATAACTAGAAGTTTGTACCTTTTATTCCCTTGTACCATTTTCACCCATGATCTCATCCCTTCACCTCTGGCAACCAGTTGTTTGTTTTCTGTATCTTTGAGTCTCTGTTTTGTTTAGTTTGTTCATTTGTTTAGTTTTTTTTAGATTCCACTTTTACATAAAAATTATAAATAAAGATTCTGTTTTTTAAAGGGCTCCCTGAGGGCTCTGCCTTCACGATCTAATCACTTCCTAATAGTATGGGGGTTATAACATATAAATTTTGAGGAACACACACATTTAGACAATAGCGTATGTATTTAGGAATGGAACTGCTGAGTCACAGGGTGTGTTCATGTTTAATTTTCCTCAGCATTGTGAGGATAAACTTTTTTCCAAGTGGCTATAACAATTTAAGTCATTACCAGCAGTGTGTTAGAGACTCTCACCTTGCTTTTGGTTGAATTCTGATTTTTTATCTTTTTAATATTCAAAAACCAATTATTTATTTTTCACTGTGGTTTTAATTTACATTTTTCTCATTACCAGTGAGATCAGTCACCTTTTCACATGCTTAGGGCTACTTACTTGCCTTGCTTTTGCTGTGAAATGCCCATTCACATTTTTGCTTATTTTTCTATTGTGTTATCTTTTTCTTATTTATTCTACATATAAATCTACATATAAAAATATGTATAGCAAAAACTTCCAAGTCTGTAATTTGTCTTTTTAACTCCTCGTGTCTTTTGATGAATGCAAGATTTTAGTTTTAATGTAGTGATATACTTACCTTTTACTTTACGGTGTGCAGGTTTTATTATTGTTTAAAAACTTCTCTGTTCTCTGAGGTTGCAAAGATGTTCTATAGTTCATTCTATAGTTTCACCTTTCATATTTGTCTTAAACCTATATATAGCTGGTCAATGATTTTTGGATATGATATTGTTTAAGAATCAAATTTAATTAATTACTTATGGATAACCAATTCTCCCAGACCCAGTTACTAAATAATTAGTATTTTCTTTTCCCCTTCTCAGCCCACTGATCTTTAATTCCTGCTCCATATTATTTGTCTGAGATTATTTTAGGGCTCTTTTTCCATTATTCTGTTATTAACCCCACACAAGGGCCATATTGTCCTAGTGTAGCTTTAATAAAAATGCAGGTGTTAGACAGGCCGATGCTCCACTCTTCCTCATTCTTCTTATGGAAAATGGTTTTGGAGAATCTTGTTTCTTTGCAATTCTGTCTTACCTTCAGAATGAGATCGTCATGTTGTTTGACCCCATTTGCAGATTCCATTGCTTTTATGGATAAAAATCTAGGGGAAATTTCCAGGTCTAGCTCTTTCGTTTTTTTCTGTTTACTTAAACACATTTCTTTTATATAAGTTTCTTACAAGCCTGACTTTTATACTTTTTTTTTGTTTCACATGTATTGTAATCTCAGTTCAACATTAGAGAGAAAATAAAGAGATAATTGGTATATAATTATTTTTAAAAGGAAGAGGGCTTTTGTTATTGCTTAAAAAGAAATTTATACATTCGGGGAAAAGCCCTTAGATGGAAACAATAAAAATACACATCATAAGAGAAGAGTGTGAGGAGCAAAGCGCATGCCTGCTCTTGAGCACAGTGAGGACGGGAAGGCTGTGCTGGCTACCAGCTGGCCCAAGTTGGCTCAGGACAACTAACTGAATTCTGGAGCACCCCCTGAGGGAGAGAGCAGAGCATTCTGAGGTAAATACTGAGGGTGGAATAGAATGAGTTCATTATGTAAATAGTAGTTGCAAGCCAGATGTTCATAGCTTGGGTATACCTTACTTGCCTCGGGCACGTGTACAATGCATTTTAAGTGAGTTTTCATATCCTCAGGGGACTTGCTATCAAATTCCAAAATTACTCCCTCTCCTCAGACAGCTTTTCTCACAACTGCTGAAAAAAGAAACTGTTAGGAAGGTCTCACATTGACGAAATGTGGATAAAGTGCCTTACATACAAGCAGGAAGATCGCGGGACTTAAGCAATTCAGTTAATTACTGTCATGAATGCTGGACCATGTGAAAAAGAGAAAAGATTTTCTCTGTAATGTTTACACTGAAGTAGATAAAGTGAAAAGAGGATGCCATAGAGTTAATTTTTTTAAAAAACTAAGCAGGCTTTTAGCTGTTCAGATCTCATATAAATCAAAAGGACGAATGTGACTTAAACTTGTTTTACTGAAGCAAATTTTCAGAATCTGGCATTTAAATTGAGCTTTGAGGCACTCCAATAATCCCACAGGCATGTAAAATCTGATACTATATCTGCATCTAAGCATTCTGCTCTGGGATTTGGAACCCCAATTGGCAACCTGGGAAAACCATATTACTTACACTACTCAAATAGTCTTTAATTAGTTCTTCTGACCCTCTTGTATACTAATAAATGGCCCATTACAAAACATTAAAACTGAATTCTTTCCATTAAAAATGATTTTCTTGCTAATGAACATGATCTAGGTTTAATGTACAATGTTGATTAACATTAGATTGTTCTAATGTACAGTGAATGTTTCCAGTATGAAGTGATTGTAACACTAATTAGACTTCCTGGTTCAGTCAGTTAGCTGAGAGGGGGGTGAGTCTTCCAACAGTGGTCTAAATATTGCTTACATTCTCAGTTTGTTTTTGGTGTGTTACTTTTTGATCTAAAGAGCTGAAAACTCTAATGTGAAATTGTATAATGAGCCTTGGAAAATTATGAGCCTAAAGAGACTTTTAGATCACCTCCTCAGGTCAATTTTCAAGTTTTATTTGGCCAGCAGTATGAAAAGGCTGATGCAATCAGAACTTCTTTTGGGATTCTGGCATATTCTGAACACCGTCCAAGGCTCCCTTGGGACCTAGCACAGTGTCACACATAGTATGTGTCCAATGACTGCATGTTAGCTTAATATTGTAAAATGCTCATGAGTTACTGGTAATTAATATTTCTGAAATGGTTATCTAAGAAATCAATAAACACATTTATTGAGCATCTGTATGTGACCAGAGTTGGATGTGACAAGCCCCAAGGAAAATTGAAAAGATGCATTAAATATGGCTCTATGAAACAGTATCATAGGGAGTGGATTTTTAAAATTTATTTTAGATAAGTGAGGGTTTCCCAGAAAACCTGTGCCATAGGCTCACTAACTGCATGCTATTCCAAATGTGGAATAGGAGGTCAGGAAAAGTTTTAACACAGCAACCAAGGTTTTTTTTTTTTTTCCTTTCTGCACCCGCCACTTGGCCTACTTCCCCCCAGGTCCATATGGTGGGAATTTTACTCACTAAACTAATATCTATTAAACACGTGGGGAATGCCAGGTGTCCTGCTAGGCCCGAGGCACATAGACAAGGCACATAGACAAGGCATTATGACTGCCATTCAAAGGAGCATGGTCAGATGGGAAAGAGGGAGACATGCAAATAAGTATTACAGTAAAATGGAGTAAGCATCACAAAAGCTGTTATTACAAGTTTAGACAGACCGACCCCATCTCCCTGCTAAGCTGAGCTTTGCCTCTCCAGGTGGAGAGGAAAGAATCCTATGACTACACAGGGATATCAGGTGAGGCCACAGGAGGTGGTCAAGGATGTTGGAGAAATAGAAGCGCACAGGGGTTGGGAGCATGGCAGAGGAGGTGGCATGAAGTCTGGTGGAGCTTTGGGGACTTGGTTGGTACCCAGTTTTGTAAGAGCTTCCCAACAGCTTTCTATTTTCTGCCTAAACCCGTAATCAAGTAAATTTTCTTCAAATATAACACATATATGCCTCCTCCCAAAGGTCTCCCAATTTTTTAAGAAAATAAGCCCTGACTCCTTATCTTATTTTTGCATTATTCTTTTTTAATTGCAATTGACATTCAATATTATTTTGTATTAGTTTCAGGTGTACCGCATAGTGGTTAGATAATCGTATACTTAACAAAGTGTTCTCCTCTTACTTCCAGTGCCCACCTGGCACCATACATAGTTACCATAATATTATTGACCGTATTTCCTACGCTGTACTTTATATCCTGTGACTATTTTGCAGCCACCAATTTGTACTTCTCAGTCCCTTTACTTTTTTCACCCAGTCCCCAAACACCATCCCCTCTGGAAACCATAAGTCTGTTCTTTGCATCTTTGCAGATTCCTTATTTTGCCATTTGAGATCTTCTACAGTTTGGGCCCAACATACAATTTTGACCTGCAAAAGCAGCATTGGGTTATATATCAACCGCATAACTTTGTCTCCCTGATTCACAAATATACTCGAGTTTAGTCAAGCTTGATTCCTTTAATGTTCCTGCGTGTTTTTTAAATATTCTGCTCATTGCTAAAAGCCTTTTCTAATACTATTTCTCTAGGAAGCTCTTCCTTGTCCTCCTCCACCCCCATCCACAGTAGGATTTCTTTCTCATCTCAATACACACTGTAATTTCTTTCTCTCTATAGTGTCTTCAGTCTTAAAATTATTTATATATGCATATTTTCAACCTCCTTCATTATAAAAGAGTCTTATTGTGCTTAATGTCTGGTCTTCTGTCTCACTACTCTTACAGCAACTAGCATAATGTGAGAACAAAAATTACAGTTACCAAGAACAAAAGCAATTTCTTGATAGAGTTGATAGTGAGAAACTTGAAAATTCAAGGCAGAAGTGAAGCGTAGGAGATATGTTGAGTTTTGATCTGTTGGAGGACTGATTGAAGACTCTTCTTCTCTCCTACTTTCTCCGATATTTGTGTTTGAAGGTTTTCTAAATATTTAAATTAAGATTAGGAAGTCTCTGCTAAAAGTATTAATAGCTTGTCTATGCATAACCATTATATGCTTCTTTTTTGAATTATATTTTATTGTTTATGCTATTACAATTGTCACAAACTTTTCCCCCTTTCCCCCCTACACCCAGCCCTGCCCCACTCTCTCATGCCATCCCCACACTGATGTCCATGTCTATGGGTCCTGCATAAATGTTCTTTGGCAACTCTATTCCCTATGCTGTACATTACATTCTCATGACTATTCTGTAACTACCAATTTGTACATCTTAAGCCCTTCACTTTTTTCACCCATCCTCTAACCCCTGTCCCATCTGGCAACCATCAAAATGTTCTCTATGTCTATGATTTTGTTTCTGGTCTACTTGGTTTTTAGATTCAATTGTTGAATAGATATGTATTTATTGCCATTTTATTGTTTGAAGTTTTGATCTTTTTTTCCTTCTTAAAGAAGATTCTTTAATATTTCATGTAATACTGGTTTGGTGGTGATGAACTCTTTCAGCTTTTTCTTGTCTGGGAAGCTCCTTATCTGTCCTCCAAGTCTAAATGATAGCTTTGCCAGGTAGAGTAATCTTGGTCGTAAGTCCTAGCTTTCATCACTTTGAATATTTCTTGTCAATCTCTTTTTGCCTGCAAAATTTCTTGTGAGAAATCAGCTGACATTCTTAGGGAGCTCCCTGGTAAGTAACTAATTGTTTTCTCTTGCTGCTTTTAAGATACTGTCTTTATATTTAACCTTTGGCATTTTAATTTGATGTGTCTTGGAGTGGGCCTGTTTGTGTCCATCTTGTTTAGGATTCTCTGTGCTTCCTGTACTTGTATGTCTCTTTCCTTCACCAAGTTAAGGAAGTTTTCTTCATTATTTTTAAAATAGATTTTCAACTTGTTCTTTCTCTTCTTCTGGCACCCTTATCATGTGAATGTTGGAGTGCTTGAAGTTGTCCCAAAGGCTGTTTACACTATCCTTGTTTTTTTAGATTCTTTTTTCTTCTTCTTCTTTTTTATTTTTTTTTTTGATTGGCTATTTTTTGCTTCCTTATGTTCCAAATCATTGATTTGATTCTCAGCTTTATCCACTGTACTGTTGTTTCCCTATAAATTGTTCTTTATTTCAATTTGTGTATCCTTCATTTCTGATTGCTTTTTTATGCTGTTGAGGCTTCACTAAGCTCTTTGAGTATCCTTATAACTAGTGTTTTGAATTCTGCATCTGATAGATTGCTTTTCTACATTTTTTAAAATTCTTCTTCTGGAGATTTGTTCTGTTCTTTCATTTGGCCTATGTTTCTAGTCTCATTTTTGGTAGTCTCCCTGTGTTTGCTTCTGTGTATTAGATAGAGCTACTATTTTTCCCAGGCTTGATAGAGTGGCTTAATGTAGTAGGTGTTCTGTAGGGCCCAGTGGCACAGCCTCCTCTATTACCCAAGCTGGGTACTCAAGGTGCACCCTTCTTGTGGGCTGTGTACTCCCTCCCATTGTAGTTGAGCCTTGATTGCTTTTGGTATATTGAATCTCAGTCACTGCCTGGGTTCTGTTCTGAGTCATACAGCACAAGCTACAAAGCAATCTGAAGATGGGCTACATGTGGTGCCCATCTTCAAGGTGAAGCCCATCTTGGGCTTCAAGGTGCCCAGGAGAGGACAAACTGAACCAAGGCCTGCTGCTGCTAGTTCTGGGCCTGGGGCCACTTACTGAGAGGTACAGGGCTCACTGAAGGTAGATGCATCTCATTTGAGAGGATTTAGGAAAATTCATAAGCAAAGGCGAAGACAAGCTATTTATATCGAAAAGCCACTGGACACAGCTTGGGTGGGTCTGAAAGTTGGGTGGGGCAGGACCTCAGGGAATCACCAGGGTAGGGCAAACAGTGTGAGCCAAGTGATAGAGTCTGAGATATGTCACCCACCTGCTGGGTGTGTAGGAGGAGGACTCAGAAAAGGAACAATGGCCTCTTCTAACACTTCTGTCAGGGAGAAAGCTACTCCATAGCTCTTGCCCTAATGCTGAACAATTAAGTTCTTCTTCCTACGTTTCTGATGTCCTTCAAGCTGCTATCCAGGTGCTGGAGCTCAGAGAGAGGGAGTCCGAATAAGCTGAATAAGTCTGTGCATGGACCCTTTAGGATGAACTGCCTGGGTTTCCAGTAGTTTCTGCCTTCCACTGCCTCAATTCCCACTGGTTTTTACAGCCAGAAGTTATAGAGACTTATCTTCCTGGCACTGGAACCCTGGGCTGGGGGCCCTGGCACTGGGCTGGGACCCATTGCTCCTGAGATATCCTTCCTGATTTTTATCGGTTACACACGAGTGTGGAAACAATCTGTTCCATGTCTCTACACCTCCTACCAGTCTTGATATGGTTTCTTCTTTAATTCCATAGTTGTAGGACTTCCATTTAGCTTAGTTTCTTGTTTAGATTTAATCTTTATTGCTTTTTCTCTATTACCATCTAGTCCCGTTGTACCCCCATTCCCTAAGCAATGACCATACCGTTGTCCATGTCCATGAGTCCTTCTTCCTTTTTGCTCAATCTCTTTACCCCCTCACCTCTATCCCACCACTAGCTGTCATCCTGCTCTCCATTTATGAGTCTGTCCGCATTTTCCTTGTTAGTTCAGTTTGTTCATTAGGTTCCAAGTATGAGTGAAATCATATGGTATTTGTCTTTCTCTGACTACCTTATTTCACTTAGAATAATGTTCTCCAGATCCATCCATACTGTTGCAAAGAGTAAAATTTTATTATTTTTTAATGCCAACTGTATTATGTTGTGTAAATGTCCCAGAGCTGTTTTATCCACTCATCTACTGAAGTTGGGCTGTTGCCATATCTTCGCGATTGTATGCTGCATGAACATAGAGGTGCTTATGTTCTTTTGAATTAGTATTTTGGGTTCCTTCAGATATATTCCCAGAAACCGGATTGCTGGGTCAAAAGGCATATCCTTTCTTAATTTTTAAAGATATCTCCATACTGCTTTCCACAGTAGCTGTACAAGTCTGCATTCCCTCCAACAGTACAAAAGTGTTCCCCTTTGTCCACATCCTCTCCAGCACTTTTGTTTGTTGATTTATTGATGATAGTCATTCTGACAAGTGTGAGATGATATCTCATTCTGGTTTTAATTTGCATCTCTCTGATGGCTAGTGATGTTGAGCATCCTTTAATGTGTCTATGGGCCCTCTGAATGTCCTCCTTGGAAAAGTGTTTGTTCAGGTCCTTTGCCCATTTTTCAAATTGGATTTTTTGTTTTTTGCTGTTGTGCTTTGTAAATTCTTTATAAATTTTGGATATTAACCCCTTATCAGATGTATTGGTGAATAAGTTCTTCCATTCTGTGGGTTGTTTTTTTATTTTGTTGATGATTTCCTTCACTTGGCAAAAAATGTTTAGATTGATGTATGCCCATTTGTATATTTTTTCTTTTGGTTCACTTGCCTCGCAGATTTAGCCAATATAATACTGCTATGAGCAGTGTCCAAGATTTTGCTGCCTATGTTTTCTTCTATGATTTTTATGGTTTCAGGTGTAAAATTTAAGTCTTTGACTTACTTTGAATTTATTCTTGTGTGTGGTGTAAGAAGGTTGTCTAGTTTCATTTTTCTGCGCATATCTGTCCAGCACCATTTATGGAGTAAACTGTCTTTAGTCCATTGTATGCACTTGCTTCCTCTGTCAAATATTGACTATAAAAGTAGGGGTTTGTTTCCAGTCTCTTTATTCTGCTCCATTGTCTGTTTTTATGATAGTACCATGCTGTTTTGATTAGTATGGACTTACAGTATAGTTTGATATATGTAGTGTGAGTCTTCCAACTGTGTTCTTTATCAGGATCGCTGTTCTGTGGCTCCTTTTCTGGTTCTGTATAAATCTGTTGTGTGGTTGTTAAACTAATCAATGATATAGCCTCAAGCTATAATCAGCAATGTAGCTTAAGTACCACAGGGTGGGGCAGAGTAATTCTTGTGGGCAGGGCTATTGCTTCTCCTCAGGCTGATGCCACATGGAGAGGAGTGCTATGCCTGGGAATGACTCAGCACAGGCATCCTGGTGGCTGTTTCTTCACTTCTCTCCCCAGAGCCACCAACCCCAGACTCTCCTCAAGCATCTCTAGTCCAGTCTTCCCTCCCCCTGCTGGAGCCCAGGGTAAGTGACTGCCAACAAAATTTTGTGGGTTGGTTTTTAAAGAGGTTCTCTGCATCTCCAGCTGACTCTCCCTGGCAGACAGGAACCCTGCTGCTTTTCACAGCTGAATGTTATCTGGGTTCCTTTACAGCTCTGGTACTGTAGGCTGCAGAGCCCAGCTTGGGGTTTAGACCCCACACGTCTCAGGGTGAACTCCCCAGATGCTGATATATCCCTCCAGAACTTCAGCCGCTGCCCATGGGAGCTCAGCCAGCCCTCTCGCACCACTTCTGCACTCCCTACCAAACTCACGGTAAGTGGTTTCTTTTGTCTGTCCTTGGTTACAAGGCTTCTCTCCAACGAGGGTTCATTTGGTTATTCAGGATGATTTCTCTACAATTTAGTTGTAATTCCAGATTGGTCCTGGGAGGAGGTTAGTGTAGCTTCCACTTACTCCTCTGCCATCTTGGATCTCAATTTCTGATGGTTTTGAATGATAGTTGTTAAACAGTTTAGTTGTAATTTTGATGTGGTTGTACAAGTAGGTGAGCCATGTTTACCTATGCTGCCATCTTCTATTCTTATTTATAGTATAACAAGGTTGAGAACCTCTTTTAAATGTTGAGAATAATGCAAAATATGCAACTTTATTGGGGATTCCAATGTAAAACTTTTTCAACAGTTTCAGTGGATGAATACAAAGTATTTTCAATGCCAGATATTTCTGAGAATGATTTGACCCTACTTGCATAAAATATTTTTTTATGAAGAAATATTATATTTTAAAAAAGAAATTTATTCAGGAATGGTGCAGAATATCTTTGGATATAGTTAATTTTAATTCAGTACTTTTATAACAATGGTAAGTATCAAAAAATAAAAAAGAAATAAGTTCGGAATAAAATAGCGCATACATTCTGATAAGTGGTGTTAATCTACCTTGATTAACACATTTCCAGATACAGCTACCTTACCACTCAGGGGGCTTTTCTCATACTTACCTATAGCAGATTAAGCACTTTTTCCAATGTGGAAGTGGGGGCTTAGAAAGATCATGTAATATGCTTGAATTTTCTTTCCTTCTTGCTCTAGGTTTTGTTTTCTCTCCCTTCACCATTGAAAGAGAAATTCCATACAATTGAGGAACTCTTTATTCTATACTCTTTGTATATTTTACACTCTTGCTCTATTCTATATGCTGGTGAACCTTTTAACCCCAGATTCTGCTCCACAATGGTAAGTTTGTTCAAATACAGACTCTCTTACCTAAAAGTTAGACACAATTCCTTCTGTTTTGGTGCCTTGTCTTTCTCTGCTATTCCATCTAGCAGCTTTAAATCATTACTGTTGGTCTTCAGTTAAACTACATCTGATGCCTATTTTATTATTCCTGTTTTTCAGATAAAAAGAATGAGGCCCAGAAAATTTATGAGACTTCCCCAAAGTCATTGGGATTCTGGTATTACCAGTTGAAATGTGTCCCCTACCCTCACCCCCAAATTTATAAGCTGCAGTTCTAAGGCTCAGCATTTCAGAATGTGACCTAATCTGGAAATACAAGGTCATTGTAGATGTAAGTAGTTGAGATAAGATAAATTGATATTGGAGCAGGATAGGTTCCTAATCCAACACCATTGGTATTCTTATTAAAATAGGGAATTGGAGACAGACACACACAAGGAAAACACCATGTGAAGATAAAGGTAGAGTTCAGGCGGATGCTTCTACAAACACAGAAGTCCAAAGATAATCAGCAAACCCCCAGAAGCAAGGGGAGAGGCAGGGCATAGATTCTACTTCACAGTATTCAGAAGGAACCGACTCTGCCAACGTCTTGATTTTGGACTTCCAGCTCACAGAATTGCGAGACAATACATTTCTGTCTTTCAAGCACGCACTGATGGCATTTGTCACGGCAGACCTGAAATGCAGATACAGACTCCGGCTGAAGCACTGAGGTCCTGTGCTCTTTCTAGATGTCACTTGGACTTGGGTCTTTTAAGGTCTAGGATTTTGATGCAAGGTTATTGGGAAACACAGAAGAGGAAATGATTTCTTCTGTCTGGGTGTTTGAGCCCAAAAGGTTTTATTGAGAAATCGTCACTTTTTAGGAACCTTGACCAAAGGATTAGAATCTATCACACATAGGCAGATTCCCACCCTTTGAAACAACATGTCTTTCATTCAAAGATAAGAAAGGCGTTGCACAGTAGATAAGAACATAAGATTAAGAAAAGTGGATAGATTAGGAAAAAGTACCAGAACTTCCTTGGTATTTTGCATGTATTTATTTATTTATTAGTTTTATCCTCTTCCAAGGACAGTCTTATTGATTTTAGAGAGGGGGAAGAGAAAGAGTGAGAGAGAAAAACATCAACGTCAGAGAAACACTGATTGGTCGCCTTTCATATGTGCCCTGGCAGACGGCTGAACCCACAGTCTAGGTGGGTGCCCTGGCTGGGAATCAAACCTGTGTCCTTTTGGTTTATGGAATGACACTCCACACATGGGAGTCACACTGGCCAGGGCCTGTCTTGGCATTTTGACAGGAAGCTCAGGGAGGTGGGACCATTTGAGTGGTTTGGTTAGGTAAGATTCATGGTGGGACTGTGGTCCTGGGGAGCGCCTGGGCAGGGAAGTGAGGGAGGGGATATTTTCTCACTTGTGAGATAAGGAGTTCACTGAGGAGGAGGGTGTGAAAATCTGAGACAAACTTTCTCGTTGCTGTTCTCCGAAGGCTGCGGCTGATGGTAAAATGTGCCATGGAATTAAACTCTCTTATCGGTCAGGATATTGAGATTCCAGAATGCCAGGGACCAGGTGGCAGCACTTAACTGTCAGAGATAAGAGGGACTTAACTACAGAATAGGAAGTAAGTAAATGTAGCAAATCAACTATGACAATCAGCGTTCGTTTACCTTCAAGAATCTGGAAAAGGCCAATAGGTCATGGTGTTCCTGCTAGTGAGATATAGAAAGAGCTAACTAAGGTATTGCTCAATTTATGTAATAAAAACATAAAGTTAAAAACAGCTGGCAAGTGGAAGTTAGTTGCACTAATGGAGAACCGAAGCCCCTCATTTGGTTTCCAAATCTAAGTCAGTACACAGACAGATCACATCGATCGAAGAGGAAGCCGAATCCCTTTGAGGGAAGACCTCACACCACCTCAAGTATATTCAGTAAATATTCTCTGAACTTTCAGAAAAGGCCATGTGCCCATTTGCCGGAGAACAGTGAAAGGGGAATACAAACTTTTTTCAAGGATATTACATTTGTGATGTGATATTTCATTATAGTCCCTTAGTTAGAATGAGGGCTTATAGAGGTGATAATTTGATTGCTGGCTTCATAGTGGATTCTGTGGATCTATGATTTCAATCTGTTGTTGTCTTCCCATTTTCCTAAAGTGTAATTGGGATAGATCCGCTTAGCTGCTAGCAGAACTCTCTCCTTGGTTCTCTAATCTGTGGAAGGTCCATCATGATAAAAGGGTCAAGCGGAAATCCGTATGTCGGCTTCCATGCCTCAGATAACAGAGTGAATCAGAAACAATATAACATTCCTGGAGGGATGGCAGAGATGGTGGTTTCCATTATTTTCCTGCTCAATTCATCTTCCTGGCCTCCGCAATAACCTGAGAGATGATGACAGGTTCACCATAAACTTGTAGCCCCAATTGCAGTGTCATATGTAGATTTTTTTTACGGCAGCCATCGACATAACCTCTGGGACACGGTACGCGGCTGCTGATTTGATACCTGGAGGCTCCGACTTCTCCACTGGCTACCCAGAGAGACCCAGTGACCAAGATGGACGTGTGGGGGAGTTAAAGCCCCAAGGATTGTAGTTTGAGCGATGAGATGTGGAAGACAGGACCGTGAGGTAATCTGTTTATCCTTTTTCCCCCATAGATTCCTCCCAGCAGTGCATTCATCCTGCCACGTGGAAGTGAGGAACTGGCTGGAGTTCTTTGAAAAGCTGTGTTAATTCAGTACCTGATCATCTTGTATTTGCTTTTCGTTCTTCTCTACCTCACTTTTTCTTTTCCCTCACTCTTGTCCTCACTCAAATGCAAGCACTTAGGCTTTGCCTTAAACTCTGCACGTTAGAAAACCTGAGGTAAGATATTGCACTTGAGACATATTGAAAACTTGAACTACATGAGTCATGTTGCAGATGGTAAAGAGGGGTAGATGCATGAGATGATTAGGAGAAGTTTCTGTATTTGCTATGGCACTGGATTAGAATTGGAGAGTTGAGTGAAGGTAAGGAGGCAATTATGAAAACTTGGAAGTTCATAGCATTGGCAAACAGCTGAAATGATGTGTTAACTGAGATTTCATCTATGAAAACTTTAGAGAGAAGGTAATGAGCTGAATTTTGAATATATTCTCCTTGATATAGCTGTGGGACATCCAGGTGTTGAAGTCTCCGAGGAAGTTGGAAATGCATTCTTGAAGCTGAGACGGTGGCTTAGTAAATAAGAGGTTGAGGTCAGCCTGGTACAGTGTAAATTTTTTATATACATAGATTTTTTTATGGCCACATTTCTGGCAGACATGTAGGTGTGTTTCAGCAGTGAATATAACACCTTTTGAAAAATAAATCATCCAATAGCATTTATTTGAATGTCTCTTGCCCTAAAACATTTTTACACTCCTGCCGTTTATTCCTTCCAAATCATCCATCATTTATTCTTTTCTGGCTAAGGCCACATTTATCCACAGGGCTGGATCTGATGTATCTGAGGCATCTCTAAGGTAGCTTTGTCTCAGAAAATATCTCTTCGACTGCCCAGCTCAAGCTTGATTTTCACAATTAGTGGTTCTACTATTGAAATGAAGGATGTAATTCATCAAAACTAGGAGGTCATTAGGGGTTTTGTAGAGGCTGAGAGTAATGGATTCTCCCAAAGGAGAGATTTGTATTGTAAAGAGGTATGTGTGTGTATATGTGTGTGTCTGTGTACGAGAGAGAGAGGGAGAAAGAGAGAGATGGGAGAGCTGTCAATGATGTGAAGCGGTGGTTCTATGTGGTAGGTAAGGGCTCCAGCTCTAGTGTCCGACACCTGTGTTCGGTCCCAGCCATGTTCTGTGGCTCTGTCACCTCGGGAAAGTTACTTCACAGAGACACATTTCACTGCATCTGTAAAAATGAGCATAACCATAGTAAATGCTGATAGTGTTGTTTGAATTAAACGAGTAAATGAATGAAGGGCACTTAGTTTCTGCAAGTGCTCAAAATTATTAATAACTTGTTTTAACGTATGGGTTGTGATGCCAAAGACAAATGTTGCCTACCTCATAATTATGTCTGGAAAATGCATTTTTCATCCTGTGTAATTATTTGTAAGTAAATTTAGATTTGGGATCCAATTTTTAAAATAACTTATTTACTTTATAATTTAAATAATAGATTGGTTCCAAGTGCCCTCCTCCTTCACTCCTATAGAAATCTCATCAGCCTGCCTCACTTCTCGGCTCACTGAGGAAGCAGCTTCTCTGTGTGATAGTACTCACCCATTTTCTTGGCCTTATCTCTAAAATATACCTTAAATTGTCCCCCCCTTGACACCTACCTGGCCTTCACAATGGCAGCGACTTCCAGATGGGACTCCACTTTTGTTCCCCGCCCCCCCTAAAGTGTTCTCCGTCCAACACAGAGACCATATATGGACATTTTTATTTGATTCCTATTTTGATTAGAGTAAATTTCAAACTTCCAAATACGGCCACCAAGGCCTCCCATTAGTAGCACTCCCACTGAATACTTCACATAGAGTAGATGCTCAGTGAATATTTGTTTAGTGAACGTACCTGAGGCGGTATTATTGCCCATCCACATCTCCATGGCATCGGAAAAGGAGGTAACAAAGAAGACCACCCATATGGTGATATATACAAGGTATATCTGTGCCTATAGGTAATTAAAATAAATATGAAGGATTTAACAGTTGAGAAAGCAGTGTGTGATATAAAAAGCACATTGCTTTTGTTTATTTGTTAGGGATTATACTAAGAAATTTAACCATATTAATTCATTCAACTCTCATTGTAACCCCACAAAGTAAAAGCAGTTATTAATATTCTTATTTTATAGATAAGGAATTGTGATACTTAAGTTCACTCAGTTAGGAAATGTCAGGGCAGGGTGTGACTCCAAGCTGTACAAACATGACCACCTCCCTCTGTGGCTCTGCAGCAGCCTAACTGGCTCATCAACATGACCTTGATCCTAGATGTTGAAACCAAGAACTGTACCTTATTCATGTTTATATACACTCAGCAATTAATCCATTGCCTTACCTGTGATGGCCAGGTATCAAATTGAATCAGACATTGAAGTTCCTGGAAATGCCAGCAGGGTAGGTGAGCAAAGAAAGGAAAGAAAGAAAAGTAGATATTAAAAATCAGCAAGTTAATTGGGAGGATGCCTGGAGATTGACAGGAAGAAATGATGATTAAATTAAAACAGGGAGCATGGTGATAATAAATAGAACCAATAAGGTTATTATGGAACCCAGGAAAAAAGTAGTGTAAGAATGATGTGTTTCCAGGGGAAAAGTTTCGTTCCAGAGGAAGAGGGCAACTTGACTGGGGAACACAAATATATGATTAAATTGGCAAACATGGGCTTTTTCTGGAGAGGAATGATTCATTGGCTTCAGAGCTTGATGAAAATATCATCTCTTGAGGCCACACAATTTTCATTTCTCCGATTCCATATTTACCAAGCAACCTTTGGATTTAAATTCAGTTTCTCAGTGCTTCACAATCTGGATAGGAAAGCACCTAGAAACAAAAAACCAAAACCACAGTCAAGCTGTCTGTCTGAAAACAGATTTTTCATGGGAAATCATTACATTTTTCTCTCTTATCAATTCAAGCAATGCTACTTGTCACTTAATCTATATAAGGAGCTCTTCCAGGCTATGGGGCGGTACAAAGCTGACTGGAACATAATCCCTGTTCTCAGCTTGCTTACAAAGTTGGGAGGGCCAGATTGTGTTGGTTTTTGGTATAAATTGAGCCTCATTAAACATCCAGAGGAGCTTACCATTAAATTCCTTGACCTGTAGCAGTGGGGGATCAAATTTGGACCCACATCGCCTTATATTACTATGTTTCCACCTTAAATGCTCGTATTTCCAGGCTATAAACATTCCCATTCAGAGAATTTGCTCACTTATCTCAGATCAATTTCAATTCCTGCTCCTCCTCTCTCCTGTGACAAGCAATAGACATTTCTCTAGCTAAAAACTGAGATAATATGTGGCCTTCCATGGTAGTAGCACCACAATATTGAGGCCATTATCCCCCTTTTAGTTGTGGATTTGGAAAAACTTAAGAGACAAAGGTTGTATGATCTTCACAATAACTAACATTTTTAAAATTATTTACTTGCATCAGAAAACCACAGAAGAATGAAGCAAGTCTGTTTTAAGAGTGTTCATTTTCAATCCAGAATTACGTAGCTTGGTATCTCTGTCAGACACATGTGTGTGCATGCATGCACATGCAGACACAGAGACACACACAGCCCTCTCTCTGAGAGTATCATTATATAATCTCCCCATTTGATTATACCCTCAGCCCAGGCTAGAAGCACACAAATCACATGGAGTGATGATTTGGTAAAAGAGCATGGAGACAGCATTATCTTGAAAGACATGATGAATTTGTTTACCACTGTGACCTTCACCCTTTGTCCTACTTGTGGCTCCTAACAACACGTAATTTTCAGCATTACCCCATGAGCTTGGTTCATGGTGTTTCCTCCAAGGCTAATGTTAATAAGTTGACACATAATACTCATAATTACATGGATCTTAAATATCAACGAGGATAAAGATAAAACACATTCTAAGACAAAGGGAGTGGAGTTTGTCAGACATGGCTCAGTTTCACAGAAAGGAATGTAGGCTTGATGGGTTTTGCAGTGCTTTTCACTCTCACATCTGTGACCTTTCCCCCCAGGTTTATGTGGCAAGGCCTTGAATCGTCCTTTAGCCTTGATTGAGATCAGTCTAAACTAAATAGGAGGGTTTTTTTCCCTTCCCATCGCATTTTCTGCTCCATTCCATGTCTTTTTCATAGTTAATATCTATGTGGAACTAACTCACTGCACTGTTTTTCAATTCGTACTCCCCGAAGCCTCCTCTGGAGTCATAAAACTATGAAGAAGAGGAATTAGCAAACAGAAAGCCTGTGATTTTAGAGTATCTGGGGTAAATGGGAATAGAATTAGGCTAGCGCTGGTTTACAATTAGGAGAGGGATTATATCTGCCTTTACTCTCTATCTACCAAGGTAACCTGGAGAAATATGACTAATTTGGGGGAGAATTATTTTGTTAGCCCATTGCTCTAGGTCAGCCTGTCTCTCCCCGAGCTGTGGTAACCCCACAGGCCCTTCTTACAGTGAAAGCACCAGCAATCACCCCTGCTGCTTTCTAAATGCCCTCTTCAACCTGAAGGGATTGTGCTCACAGCAAAGTGCAATTTTCATTTAGAAATGGGCTTCCAATTGTGTTGACACACCTCATTAGCTAAGCCTACCTTTTTAGTCAGGGACTTCCATACAGGTGTTAAGTACTAGAGGGAAAAAATATAAGTAAGTGAAGAAAAGCTTCATTCTTCACTTAAATAAATAAGAGGGGGGGCAGCTTTCCTTATTTCAGGTCCCTTCCACCATGGAATTCTGTTTATTTTTGTTGTTGCTATTGTTTTATTTTATTTCATTTTTCTTCACTCTAGTGTAGGAAGTCACATTATCTGCAGATGATGAGGGTGAGGTTAGATATGGATTGGGCTCTTTAGAATTATAGAAAAATTGCTCAATATTGTTTTTCTCTCTATAGCTTTCACTACTGTGCATTCTTTCATTGTCAGATGTGCCATTTGGAAGCGTTCAGTTAAATTTATTTAAATGTTTTATTTTATCAGCTTCTGCTGAGGGCATATTTGGCACTTGATTTTACTTATTGGTTTATCTGAGGACTTGTTTTTCAGTTGTCTCAGGGAATATATGTACTGATAACTGAAGCAGGTGTTTAAGCATTTGGCAGGGTTTGGCACTTGGAAGAGAACCAACCCAGCTTGGGCCGTGTCCTGTGGTAGTACATTTCAGCTCCTCTCCAGGTTTCTCTTGCTCGTCGATGATTTACACGTGAGGAAGAGCTTCTAGGCTGTTCTATTGACTTAGATGACTCTGCCATCTTCAGAAATATTTAATGAATCAATTCCCATTATAAGACTAGGCTGGAGACAATTGCTCATCTGTTTTGCTCTTTTTCTTCCTGCTTCTTTCTAAGTGCTTTCCTGAGAAAGAGAATTGCATCATAAACCTGCTGTGTGCAATTAATATGTGACACTTGCCTTTTTCTGGACTCTTTTTATGTTTCATGATCAGCTTTTGCTAACAGCAGAAATGGAGAGAGAATGTCGAGAGAGAGAAGCTATTGAAAAGGCTTCATGTGACAAACCATATTGTCACACATTTCCAGAAAGAACGCTGCAGAGGAAAGGTGGCAATGCACAGTGGAAAAAGCACCAATGGCCACCACAGACAACAACATACGTTTAATTTCCATAAGTTCTTTATTCACAGGTTATGGTTCTGAGAAGCATGTTCTGGAATGCTATTTGAGTAAATTGATAGGTTTTAGAACTCTAACATTTTCTTAGCAAATTCAGGGCTCCCTGTCTAGGTTTCATGGGATTATTTTTTGAAAGCTCTCATTCTATGTCCTTTTCAGTTGACCTATTTGTAAACTGTAATTTTGCTTCATTCTAATATTGGTTATCTTTAATGATGTTTCTAGATATATCAAAGAACGATTCCACTTTTGATTTGCACCACCTCACCTAAGACAACGAGCAGGGTGCCCACCACCTGAAACACATATCCCATTCTGTCCATTAGACAGTGCCTGTGATTCAGGAATTGTGTTAATGTCTTCACTTACTCATTTAAGATGTGGAGATAATACAACAATTCTTATATGCACTGGGGGGAAATGTCCCAGTGCATATCTTACTATCAGACAAGTTTGGGAAACATGGCTCTACATCTATGCACTCTGAGATAGGGGAAAGAGAATGGTCTGTGAAGAAAGGCAGACAGACATGGGCTTGAGTTTCTGCTTTATCATTTACTAACTATAAGGCTTTTGGCAAGTAAACATCCACAAGCCTTACTGGTCTAATCTGTAGATGAAGGATAATACGAATATTCAGGGGCTGACAGTGAGACAGTAAAAATGACATGCAGCAACCGATCACTACTGGCCAGCGCACTGCATTGGGTGTTAGCCTCTTAACTGCTGGATCGTGGGGAGGGGAGGGCAGGAGGTAGCAAGAGAGCCTGGGTGGCTGGGGACTCCGGTGAGGACACTTGGAAGACTGAGGCAGGGGCTATTTACTAGCCGGTAAGAAAGTGTTACAATATTTTTAAAATCGGGAAGGCTTTATCCATGTTTATCAGCAGACTATTGGCCCTGTAAAAATTAAAAGGTGGTTGTGACTATTAAAATAATGCTTGAAAACAGTCCTCCGTAAGTATTCAACAAACAGAAATTACTACTTTCATTAATGCTTTTTTATTACTTATGTGGCACCTGTTATACTTGGGGTATGGAACTGAATCAGATCAAAGAAGTTCAGAATCAAGAGTCCATAGACACCTCAGGGCTTCTAAAATCGGATTGTAACTAGAGTATTGATCTCGCCTTGGGAGGAAAGGATGTGACTCTAGAAAGGGAATATAAAATTGGGATATGACACCAAGAGAAAAGAACAGCCCGCCTATGAACCAAGGTTAGAGAGAATCACATGTGTCACTTGCAGTAGAGCTGTAGCAGGTAGTTATTACAGTGTCTACAGAGACCCCAGCTCTATAGAGAGATCTGGCAGGCACCCAAAAAGAGGTATTCAGAAATTCGCTAGATGTCAAAACCCTACATTCAGGGATGGGGCACAAAGCAGGTGAAGGACCAGGTAATAACAAAATGGAACCTGACCTTGCAGAAACTTGTTTGTACTAGTCACAGTGTCGTGAAAGCAAGCAAATTGATTTCACCTGGAGATAAATCATCTTGAATATGAATGTTTAAATTCCTCTGCCTAAAGGCTGGGCTGATTGCCCTGTACGGGCAAGTCTTAGCCTATCAGTGGACATTTTTGCTCACGACAACCTGATCTACATGGCGAGAGCCACTCACATTGTTGCAGACTCCAGGGAGTTACTGAGAAGAGTCGGTGAGAGTCCTGGCAACGACTTCCAGAGGGGCGGTCCTGGGAAACGGGGCAAGTCAGCGGACATGGAAGATGTCCCGTGGTGACATGTCAGTCTTTTCCTTCCCACGCTCACCAGCTCTCTCTGCCTCTAGCCCATTTTCCTCTCATCTATTGACGTTTGGACCCCAAATAACGTGATTGTGTGAAAGCATATCTCCATTGCCCTAGGAAAGTATTATATACGCGTATTAAATGGAAAGAGAGCTATTTGTAGAATACTTAACTGTCTTTTATGAATTGCAGTTTTTAATTAATAGACTATTTTAGAGCAGTTTTAGGTTTAGAGAAATATTAACCAGAATATATAGAGTTCCCATACACACCCTTTCCTTTTCTTACACATTTCTCTATTACTAACATCTTGCATTGTTGTGGTAAGTTTATTACAATGGATGGACTGATACATATTATTAACTAAAGTCCATAGTTTACATTAGGGCTCACTCGTTGTGTTTTATTTATTTTTATTTTTGTAATCATTTTTTAAAATTTTTCTGTTAAAGTTGACATACAATATTATATTAGTTTCAGGTGTACACCCTAGTTATTAGACATTATATAACTTACTAAATAATCATTCTGATATATTCCATACCCATCTGACACCATTCATAGTTATTAGAATATTATTGACTTCATTTCCTATACTGTACTTTACATCCCATGACTATTCTGTAACTGTCAATTTGTACTTGTAATCCCTTCACCTTTTTCATCCATTCTCCCAACTCCCCTCTCATCTGGCAACCGTCAAAATGTTCTCTGTATCTATGTCTGTTTCTGTTTTGCTTGTTTGCTTACTTTGTTTAATTGAAAATACTATTCTGAAAAAAAGAAAAAGAAAATAGTATTCTTACGATAGTGACAGCCGTGTGGCCTGCAACCGTGTCACTGAGCTGTGACTGGAAGGCAGAACCCAGCTGCTGGTACCTCCATGGGGCGGAGAGAGCCACCGGAGCCAGAAGTGGGGAAATGGTGTTTTGTAACCCGCAGCAGTATTGATTATTCTCTCCTGCCTTTTGCGGGAACCAAAAATCAGGAGTAGCAGAAGGCTGGCCAGGGGCGGGTAGGAGAGGAGTTTTCAAGTTGTTCAGGAAGCACCAGGGAGGGGGGCATCTATGGAATGGGACCTCTGGGTCCCAGGCTACCTTTTATAACTTGCATCGACCTCCATTTTCCTCGGGTCAGTGTTGATGTGGAGTGATTGGGACCTTTCTTTACTCTGTTATTAGCAAACTCCAAAGAGAAGTTTTACCAAACTGCCTCCTGGTTGCTCTCATTTCTAAATTTTGAGCTGGTGATTAGAGTTACTTACAAGATGGGTATCTTATACTCAATGGCTTAACTAATGCATATTTATTTGTATCTTTAAATAAGTTTCTTTAGGCACCTACTGTTCTAAGAAGTGTCACAGTTAAGCTGAAGGGGGTGCGTTCAGGCTGGAGAGACAGTTTCTGTTTCTTGAATTTAAATTACATCCTTTACATTATAAAATAGTACAGATGCATTACCATTGTCGATTGTGTACGGTTTGTATATTTTGGCTACCTCATTATTCAGAATTAAGTTAAAAATTCTTTTTACTGTGTCTTAATGTTTCTGGGATGTGGACAGATCAATATTTCTAGCCCGTGCACACACTACTTGAGGGCTATGAGTCATATTTGCTTTGAAAGAAATAGCACTTAAGGCCTGTCAGTCAAGTCAGTTGTAAGAAACACAGAACTCTTTAAGAATTACTCTGCCTCCTCCTCACATCCAAATATAGCTAACTGGTTGGTGTGTCTAAGAACGATGGCTCCACGGTATTTTAAAAGTGGTGCGATTGCCATTAATCAATGCAAATGAAAAGCTCAAGGACTTTTTACCTGTACACATCAAATATAAAATCTTTATTAAATTAAAAACTGTATAGGAATATGAATAAGGAATATGTGTAAGGAAATGACCCGGTTCCTAAAGTCATTTGTATAACACTATTATATGATTTTGTTTTAATGGGTCTGCATGCCCAGGTGGGAAAGCACTGGGCAGGGTGTGGAAAATGGGATTTAGTCACTGCGCTGCACGACCTTTAACAACTACTGCCTTCATCTCTTCCTTCCTGAGATCTCAGTCTCTTTTCAGACTACAAGGTAAAGACTACATATTAAGAATTAATTGCATATATTTAAGATTTACTCTCTGTGTCTATGTGAGAGGCTAAATTAATATCAATACAATCTGCTATAGAAGAAATCCTCTATTAACATTAAAACAAGCTTGCCTAATTAATACCTGTTTACTGTTCCTGAAAGTAAATAAAAGTAGAACTGTTCCTTTGGTATCTAATATGCTAACAACGTGACAACTATTTACCCACTGACTACTTTATTCTCATCACTGTGCCAGGTGTGTATATATATATTTAATCTTCTCGCTGTATAAGGTCTCATTTACCTATCCCATAATTTATATTTGCAAAGTGATATTTGGATTTTTCTGGCATATTACTGTCAAGGGTGCCAATAAAGGGAACATACTGTCCCCTAATATCCGTGATTATATTTGTATCAATGTCTGTAGAGGTTGTGTCAGCAGACAGAAGATTGGACTGTACCATTAAATTAGCACATTTTTGCGGCACTGCCTGGCAGAAGCTCACACTTAATCCAAGAGGTTATTCAACCCTATCCAATATGATTACTCTATAAATATTTGCCCAAGCTCAGCACCAGCCATTATATCACTAATCACACACAGGTTTGTTATAGCAAAGACCCCCAGTGTCAGCAATTTGAAAAACAAAGCTAATTAGTTTTGATTTAGAGATGGGAAGACATTAAGTTGAAGTGAACAGTTCACATAGCATAGTAGCTATTACAGCACATATGAATATGAAGAAGATTCACAATTGTTTGTGTAGGATTTTGAGAAGGAATGGGAACATTGCTGGCTAAGAATACAGACATATGTGACAATCAGTGGCAGCAACCAGTGAGGGTTGGATTGAGGATGGGACAATAGAACAACCCCCTTAAAAATACTAGCCCAAATAAGTATATATTAAGTAAACACTGTTCTTTCTATGCAGCCAGCTTTAAGACAAGTCCCTGGCTTCCCCTTCCAAACAGATCTCTGCTCCTAAACTCCTCCAATAGAAAATTCTGGTACCAATAGCGGTGGTGACGTATATGACTCGATTTGGGGGAGGGTAGCAAAGGAGCCCCTTGCCTCTACATCCCTCTAGTCTACTGTGTTACTTGAAGTATTATTATTATTCTAGTGTCTGTATTCTTTAAAAATGCTTTGGATGGTGGGTACACAATGCAAAATACAGATCTTGTATCATAGAAGTCTACACTTGATACCTATGTAATCTTATTAACCAATGTCACCCCAATAAAAGTAATAAAAAATAAAAATGTTTTGATTTGCAAAAAATTTACTTAGTAACATATATCTTTGTTAGCACCAAATAATACAGTATTATTTATTTCAGTTTTTGAAAGGCACTATCTTTCAACAAAAATACCTCTACTCTGAGACATGAAAGAAAAAAAAAACTAACATTAAGTCTCAAACTGGACCAAGCACTGTGCTAGCCTCTTTAAATATGTTCTCCTTTAATTAAATGCTCAACAATTCTATTTGATAGAACTCATGATTTCTCCTTTAAAGATGAGGAGATTGAGACCAGTGGGGTTACATAACTTAGCTCTGGTCATCTCACTTTCTCCCATTGACAACCAGATTCTTCTACTCACAGATGAGATCCCAGATAAGTTGCTCCTTTCTTTTGGATCATTTGCCTCCTCTGCAAAGTAAGAGGAGCAGGCGAGATCACTGGTTTCTCAACTTTAAAAAAAAATTATATGGTCCTATTAGTGAAAAAAAAATCTTTGATCTTTACTCTCTAACATATATATATCATAAGTCATACAAGGTCTGTCCGGAAGAAGTCTAGCCATTGTTGATATAACAAGAACAGTTTGCATGACATCGATGTAACCTGGCAGCCAAGGAGAAGAGACTAGAAGGCACATGCGTGAACTATGATGACTTCACTGTACTAGTCAGTGGGGGTGGCAGACACCATTTAGTGAGCATATGCACTGGGTGGCCATTGCATTCAAAATGACTGAGTGAATAAAGCAACAAATCTGCATTAAATTTTGCTTTAAGCTTGAACATTCCTCTGCAGAAACTATTCGGGTGATCCAGAAGCCTGCAACTATGGACAACTGGTGATTGGGAGCTTCATCTGGACAACGAACCCACTCATACATCACGTTTCATGCAGAGTTTTCTGGTGAAACATCAAATCACCCAGGTGACTCAGCTCCCCTAAAGCCCAGATTTGGTGCCCCATGACTTCTGGCTTTTCCCAAAACTAAAATCATCTTTGAAAGGAAGGAGATTTCAGACCATCGATGAGATTCAGGAAAATACAAAGAGCAGCTGATGGTGATTGGGAGAATTGTGTGAGATCCCAAGGTGCCTACTTTGAAGGGGATTGAGACATCACTGTCTTATGTACAATGTTTCTTGTATCTTGTGTCTTCTATAAATGTCTATATTTTTCACATTACATGGTTTGATACCTTCCAGACAGACTATATATACCATTGTGAATTTATTCATTAAATAATAAACTCATTTCTTAAATTTTATACTGAAAATATATGAAATATAAATCTGAAGGTATTTTCTCTTGAACTGCATGAATCAAGATTCTTGTGTACCTCACTTTGGTAACTATTGGACTAGGTGATCTCCACAAGCTCTAAAAATCTATGATTCTAGGCTGCCTGGTCAGCTTTGTAAGTTATAATAATAGAAAGAATGTATTGATGAAAATCTTGTGGGCATGTGTAAATTACAATAGAGGAGACAGAGAAACCTGGGAAAACTAGGCCAGGAAAGTTTAGCTGAGAGTCCTGGGCATGTAACATAGGGAAAGTAGGAGCTCAATAAATTGGGAAGAAGTGGGGATGAAAGGAAATGATGATGATAACAATAACAATAACACAATAGAATGCTTTCTATGTTCCAGACTCTGCTACAATAATTTTCCATATATGTATTTTAATTTTCATAGCAGCCCTATGAGGTAGGAACTATTATTATTTCTAAACGAGTAACCACGAAGGCAGAAAATGAGGAACAGAATGACTAAGTGGTCATATATCTGTTAACTGGCCAAACTGAGATTCAAACCCGGTCACTTGGTCTCAGAAGTGAATTATAAAAGGAAGCATAGAAAACAGTAGGTTGTTGAAAATTTCTAAGTTTTAGTGGATATTTTTTCATTGTCTTGTTAGGAGCCAAGCTTCCCTACCTCACTCCTAAAACTATTCCCAATTTTCCCAACGACAATTTGGATGGGGTTGGCTCTCATCCCTGACTCTAGAGGTTAACTTCATCAGCAGTTGTCTTAGGGTTGTCTAGAGCAGCAGAACCAGTAGGATAGATATAGATAGATGACAGACAGATAGAAAAAATGATAAATTATGTGATGATGGGAACTGGGAAGTCTAAAATCTTCAGTGTGGGCTGAGAGACAACTTGGAGGCTCAGGAGAGCCAATGGTACATGTGAGGACCTGTGGTGCAGGTCAAGGCTGAAAGCGGTCTGCTGGCGGGTTCCTTCCTTCTCTGGGAGGTCTGTCTTCTAATTCTATTTGGTTCTTCAACTGATTGGCTAAGGCCCACCCACAAATGGAAAACAATCTGTTTATTCAAGGTTCACTAACTTAAATATTAACCTCATCCAAAAACACCTTTTCACTTGACACATAAAATTACCTGCCACAGCAGTGTAAGCCATGCAGTGTATTTTATCTACCTAATTTTAGAGATGGATACCTTACCCAATTAACACCGATTAGGGCCCAGAAAGATTACCTCTGCAACTTATTGTGTTTCCAGACACAGGACTCTCTTGCAAACATGAGGGGAGAGGTTTCTTGAGATGTAGACAATGCCAAGGAAGCAAAGTAGAGTAATAGAAAAAGATCCCAATGTTATTTTTATAAAACTTAACATAAGCCCTTATAAAAACTAGATTTATTTATTTGTGGCCTACTCAATCATGTGAATTAATAAATTCCTTTTAATTGAATTTGGGTTAAGTATTCCTATACTTGTAACTTAAAAAGTCTTAGCAAATATATAGAGAGAAGTTGAGCAGGGAAAGAGCTCAAACTTTTTGAGGTCCCCCTCAAGTGGCAGGCAGCTGCCATGCACTTACAAAAGGACAATCACAGCTGACTCTTAGACAGAGCCAGGATAGCACTACAGACATTTCCAGGTTTTTTCAGGTGTAGAGAAAAGCTTGGCTGACCTTTTTTTGCCAATGGGCTATTGCCTACTTAATGGTTTCACCTAAGGCTCACTTAATGACTAACAACAACAGCAACAAAAAGTGTGGCCATACACCAATTAAATCAAAACCAGAAATCCTGAAGGATTTGTGACTAAAATTATCTTAACATATTCTATAAAATAATTCATCTTAACTCCAGTGGGAAAAATGAAGGAATGAAGGAATCCAAAAAAAAATAGAATCGGGGGATACAAATACTGTATTTTTTTTCTCAGTTTAGGTCAGTTACCCTGTATTTCTGACTATTCTTTTGCTCACATTGTTGCCCTCTTATCTATTCAATGGTGCCAAAGTGTACTGTCTCCTTCAAAAGCGTTTTTTCTGTCTATTTCACCCATCTTGAGCTTTTCTTTCTAAACCCTCGAAGCTGCGATTGCTGCCTCTGCTCATGTGCTCACTTAATCATCTGTTGTCTCACATTGTTACCTTGTGGACCTGCGTACACGGAAGACAAAGGGAGAGAAAGATGTCACTCCCATCCATTCTTAGAAGACCAAGAGAAAATTTACTCAAAGGATTTTTCCTACGAGTTGAGCAAGGAAGGGCAAACAGAACAGGGGAAATTTTGGTGTGTTGTTTAGGCTGGGGGTGGTACATTTAGAGATGGACATGTGGAGACTGGAGTGCTTTCAGCTGCAAAATCAGGCCAAGTGTGGAAGAGACAGAATCACATAAGTACCTTCCGGTTCAAACAAATCTTCACTCTCTGTCAGAGAAAGAGCAATGTTGCAAATAGTAGGCCAGGCATTGAAAGTGAGCCCTGTGGACGTAAGAAAATAGCCATTGGGCAACAGGAGACCTCTGGCAGGGAAATCTTTCCTGAGGCCTGGAATGAAAGCTGGACTCTGCACATGGACGCCTAGCGTGTAAGCAGAGGGTAGGGACTCAAGGATTCAAACGGGATGCACATCACAATCAGGAATTAGGTTAGAGAAACACCATGCTCTAAAATAGTAGCAAGCAAGAATTAGGACAGTATAATAGAATGGCCAGAAACTTAGACTTAGAAAAAGGTAGGTTCTCGTTGCTAGCAGAGTGATCTTGGACAGATATTATAACCTTTCTGTACCTCAGTTTCTTTTTTGGTAAAATGAGAATGTTAGACTCTATCAACCCCAAGTTTCCATGAGGGTAATTCAGGGATTTCCTAACCAAGGAGGCACATGTTTGCATTCACTAATCGGTAAAGAGTTTACACCATCTGGGAAACTTACACCTTGCTGTCAATTATTTTAAATATCAAAGTTCTGTTTTAGATTTCATTTGAAAACAATTCTATTAAAAATAGTTTGAAATCCATTTGAACGCACACTACCAGGGTTTCTTTTTATTATACAAACATGAAAAAAGATTATTTCTCTTTCCAGCAAAAAACCCTAGATGCTAAGTGATTTGTGTTTTATTGATATCACTTCACAGCATCTTGTGAGAAAAAAGCCCAAAGTACCTTGGCAAAGGAAGCAATCAAATATTTGAACTTGTGGTCAAATATATTTATTATTTTATTTTTACATTAAAAGTAATATGTATTATGGTGGACATTTTAAAAATCAGAGGTAAGTATAAGGAAGAAAATGGAAATCATATGGATGCCTTCAAACCAGAGAAAACATTTAAAACCATTTTGTATCGTTGCTTCTACCCGGTGTGTGTGCCTGCAGGCACGCTCACGTGCACATCGGTTTTCATCCAACGTAGGGCCATATACTTGTATACTATATATTTAAAGGTAAGCACAGAGAGTCTAGAAGGAGTGTTAAAATACTACAAAAGTTACAAAATTGTAATATAATATATGCATGTCATAAAAAAGGTAAATATAATCTGTTACAAGAGTTCAGAGAGAATGAAATCGCTTTTAACTTGGTTTCAGAGTTGGGGGAAAATAGGAACTATGTTAGGCTGTATGCATTCCAGATAGACTGATGTGAGGGAGAAGGTAATCTTAGACAAGACAACAGAGCTCAGCTACAGCAGTGGAAACAGGTGCACAGTGCGTCGATTCACCAACCCCAGGGTAAGCAAGGCTTTTGGACTCTCCCCCTGGTCTACTTTCTCTGCTTGGCCTGGAATTCCCTATACAGTTAAAATGTCAATAATTTGTAGACTTATTTGTCATTAAAATATTTTGACATTTTTAAGCAACTGCTGAAAGAGATTATAAAGGACAGAAGCTTCCTACTGTTGACAGACAGTATCCTGTCACTGTCAATGTCAATGTAGAGCCAACTATTTTCATATCTCATGTGAAGCAGGAAGCACCTCTTTTAACCAGAATAGGGGGTTTAAACCTCAGCCCTCTCTTCCCTATCCCCTGTGAGTAAGAAAATAGAAAGTCATTGATCTTACAAAGAGATGGGAGACTTGGAGAGCATCATCATTCAACAGCCAGCCAGCCGTAAGGTAGTATTGGAGAAAAAAAACCCCAAAAACCAACCTTCCCACTAAGTCATATATAGACCTCCATATATATAGACTGCACTATGAGCAACTGTCCAAGCAAAGACTGAGACTTCACCATGAAGATTCTAAAACAAGATGTAGCACAGGTTTTGCTGAACAAAAATAGAGCAGCACATATAGAAGACAAATCCATTCTGAGTCACGTTATCTCCAGTTATAGAATTACAATTAGTGCCAGTTTTTTCCCAAGGAGGAACTGAAACGGTGATCAGAGCCTGCTGGATGTTCATTGTTTTTGAGTTGTTCACCCAAGACATGGCTGTGCTTATGGGGCGCCTGCATTCTCAACATGGTGGTAGGAGCCCGCTCAGTACCTCTCGTCACTTTCTGGAGGAAAATCAACTCCCCGAGACTTTAGAGAGAGCTGGAGACTCTATTGAAGATTCTATGGGAAAGGAGGGGAGTGATTACAATCCACACTATGCCTAAAATCCTGATAAAAGTCCTCACTAACCACACTGTTCTTCCTCTGTGGTTCCTCTCCGTCATCAGTCACCTCATCTCTTTCTCAGCCCTTTCCCCATCTGCTCCTGCTGGCCTGCTGGTTTCATTTCTGCTCTAAGGACCCTCTTCTCCTCCGATCTATTTTTATTCACCATAGAGCTCCTTGAAGTCTCTTTTTCAGTTGCCTACTTCTTTGGAGGGTGTCAGGAAATTGTCAATTACTCATTTTCCCAGTACAAATTTTACAAGTTTACATATGTATACTAAGATTTATAATTTTCCAAATGTCTGCTGAATGATTTTCGACAAATCCTTCCTACTCTTCGAAGAGAGGAGCTTAGGTAGACAAAAGCACTCCTTTAGGTGCTGTTATGACGGTGTGCAGGTCCACCCGACCTCACTCTTACGGTCAACACTTTGACAACCCAGAGGTTGATCAAACCAGGCAAGAAGACGCATTCCATTCCTCACATACTTTACTTTTACTGCAATATTATGTTTCCTATATTTGAGATTGGAAAGTTAGATCGGTCAAAATCACTAAGTTTCTCAAATTCTACTATAAATTTTGAGTATAAGAGTGGCTTGATCATAGCTCCGCTGCAGGAAGTCCAAACAGGCAGTGCTGCACTGGTGGGGAGAGAGGCTAACGTTGGAAAGTCCAGTTAAAAACTTGTAATACTTCTGTGGTCCCTTGAAAGGTATCCGTTGAAGGGAACCTGAGATAATTCTCCAAGTTCTAATGCGGCCAGACGAGGCATTTTCTTTTTTTGTACACTTTATTGTTTCCCATTTAGTTTTACAGCTAGAGACGGAATACTTTATAAAGTTGATTTGAGTAGTTTGATCAATGGAAAAGCAGAACTCTTTTTTAAATTTAATAAATTGGAATTTTGATTTACAAATCAGCAATAATAAATATATTAGTATGAATTCATTTTGGAAAGTCTGAACACTTCCCTGGGCCAATAAAATAGAAAGAACAAAAATATTTTAACATTAAATTAAATATTTAAATACAAATATTTAAAGACAGAGGTATTGGTGAGGCATCTTAGTCAGCCATACTTCTCCCTACCCTACTTTGTATTGTTTAATTCCTGTATGTCCTTCCAAAGACATTTAATCTTTGTTCTTCAGTTTTCTGAACTATGCAGGGAAGATAATAGTTGTCCTAAAGTATTGTTTTAAGAATCAGATTAACCTTGGCTGGTGTGGCTCAGTGGATTGAGTGCCAGCCTGTGAACCATTCCCACTGAGGGCACATGCCTGGGTTGGGGGCCAGGTCCCCAGTTGGGGGTGTGGGAGAAGCAACCGAATGGTGCTTCTTGACTTCTCTTTCTCTCTCTCTTCCCCTGTCTCTAAAAATAAATAAAGTCTTTAAAAAAAGAGAATCAAATAGTAGAAGAAAAGAGAAGTGTAAAAAAATTAAAGTACTATAAAAATTTAAAGGGATAAAAGGTCAACCAAAGATTGTGAACACAAATTGGGCCTGTGTCCCTGATGGGCCGTCCTGACTGTGCTGACGGGTAAAACACATTTAATTAATAGAAAGTGTATGTCCCCGTCTATCCATGTTTGCTCTAGTGTGCTCCATTCTTGGGCTTTGTAAATCTGGGAATTTATCCAAGGAAACTCTAAACACTGCGCACATCCCTATGTTCGTTGCGGCGTTATTTACAATAGCTGTGATTTGGAAGCAGCCCAAATGTCCATCAGTATATGAGTGGACAAAACAGCTATGGTAAATGTACATAATGGAATACTGCTCAGTCATAAAAAAGAAGAAAAATTTACCCTTTGTGACAGCATGGATGGACCCGGAGAGTATTTGCTAAGTGAAATAAACTAGTCAGAGAAAGACAATTACCATATGGTTTCACTCATATGTGGAATCTAATGAACAAACAGAACTAACAAGCAAAACAGAGGCAGACTCAGAGATGGACAGCAGGCTGACAGCCCTGGGCTGAGGGGATTGGGGCAGGGTAGAGAGATTGAGCAAAAAGGAAAAAGAAAACGAACTCATGGACACAGACAACAGTGTGGTGATTGCAGGGAGGAGGGCAGTGGATGGAAGTGGCAGAGGGTATGGGGGACAAATGGTAATAGAAAAAATACAATAAAATAATGTAAACAATTAAAAGAAAATAACCTTTAAAATGTTGAGAAACATTTGTTTTAGATCTGTATTATTTCTAGGATAAAATTTTTAGTTGATATAAATTAACTCTATCAAAGTGTTATTAAATGTTTGGAAAGATGTCCAACTGAGATGAGTAACGTCAGATGCTCTGTTTGGGGTAAGTAGTTCTCTGTGCACCAGAAATACAATGCTTCTGAGTACCATTTAGTAACCTCAGTGCCCGAGTCTCCCTTTGCCAGCCTTGCTCGAAAGGTGTACCGTTGCTCCCACTGATATATCTGTTCTAGAAAGAAACAGGCTTTCATTTCCAGGACTGTCAAATGAGGAGCTTTCACAAGAATTCAGAGATTCACTGTATTATTGCACATCATAGAACTCATGCCTGTAGCTTGAAAATAGAAGTCTTTGGTGTCGGCATCTGCTTGTTTGACAGTTCTGCTCTAAATCTTGAAACTGGTGGTACTGCAAAGTGCCTGTCTGACAATGGTGTACCGGGGCTTAGTCATGCAAAATAATTATTGTTCACGGTTCCTTAGCTGAAGTCAATAGCTCCGTGCAAAACACAACATAATGCAGAGATCTGAAGTTACTAAATCAAAACCGAGAAAAAGAAGAATTTAAAAGAGGTTTGGCAGAATAAAATAGCTTCTACAAGATTTGCCAAGTGATTTCTCTCAGCACATAGAAGGCTCTAATATTTCTAAAAGAGGCTCCGTGATAGAAATGATGGTAACTTTTATTAGTATGTTCTGGTGATTGTTGTCAGTGGGCTTATAGGATGTTAAAGAAACAAAAGCAGTTATGGAGATACTATCAAGTGGGGCACGGTGCTTGTTTTCCAAACTTGAAATAATGTGTTCAGGTTTGCTTCTGTGAATTCATTGTATTAAAGTCTCCAATATACACCAACACTGAAGGGACTGGTTAAATGAACCGGACCTTGTAACTAAATTTTTGTGACTGGAGCGTCAGGATGCCGCCCCTGGACCACGGGGTCCATGAGTCAGTGTAGTGTGTATGCTGGGAACGTCAACATTAATCCCACAAATGAAGAATTATGCCTCCACGTTGCCTGAAATATTTGCCAGAGAATCTTGGCAAGATGAGGTGTTGCTGCTTAACTGCTTGAAATGAAAGGGACGATGTCCTTTTTAACCCTTGGCAGATAATTGCACTTACGCATGTCCCTCTTCTGGGAAAAATAAGCAATTTTTCACTTCCTCAGAAGAGGGAGAAACAGAAATAAATTAGGATTGTGCAGACCTCTCTGTATGATATATTTGTCTACATCTTTCTTTCCACACTTTCCATCTGATATTAAGATGGAACTTGTAGAGGTGAATATGTCATTATTTTAGGCTTAGCTCATTGCCATCTTTCAGTTAATGAATTTTTTAAAATCCATTTCTTATTGAGGTAGAATTTGTATACAGTGGAGTGCACAGATTTTAAGTGTGTGATTCAATAAGTTTTGACAATTATAGATAGTACTGTAATGTAACTAGTATCCTGAACATTTTCATCACTCTATAAAGGTTTTTTACCCTCCTTTTCTGCTAATCACCACCTATCTCCCTGGAAATAACCACCTTTATCATTTTTACTATCATAGTTTTACTTGTTTTTGAAGTTTATCTAAATGAAATTGTACAGGATATAGTCTTGTGTCTCTTTTACTTAACATAGTACTGAGATTTGATCATATTATTGTATGTGTTAGTTTATTATTTTTATTGTGATATAGCTAATGTTAGTATATGAGTATACCGCAATTTATTTTTCCATTTTTCTCTTGATAGACATTTACATTTTCCCAGTTCTGGGTAATTATGAATACAGCTGTAGAGAAATTCTTAAACTCACCTTTTTGTGTCTCTAGGTCCTCACTTCTCTTGAAATCCAAATTATCAATTATTCTCTCTTACAGACAGTAATTGTTTGTGTCTGGTCTAAAAGATCTTTGCCTCATCCAAGCTCATGAAGATATTTTTCTTCTAGAAGTTTTGAAGCTACAAGCATGGGTTCTATGATGTGCAATAATAGCGTGAATCTTTGAATTCTTGTGAAATTTCCACCTGGCAGTGGATTTGTTGGATGCTCACCTAGATCTATGTTTACCTTTAAAAAAAACTAGGAGACAGTTTTTAGTGTGGACATTCCCTTTTGCACTCTCATAGGTAATGCTTGGGCATCTCATTTGTTTCACACACTCATTAATATTTGGTTGTGTCTGTCTTTTTATTCTTGCCATACTAATGTTTTGGCAGAAGTATCTCATTGTGGTTTTGAATTGCATATCTCTTAAGACTAAAGATATTGAACACTTTTGCATATGCTTCTTAGCCATTTATATCTCTTTTTTTTGTGAAGTGTCTGTTCAAATCTTTTGTGTATTTTTCTATTTAACTGTATTTTTGTCTCAACTATTGTTATAAGTATTCTTGGTCTATTTTGCATATAAGTTCTTTGTCAGATAAATATATCAAGAATATTTTTCTCCCATTTTGTGGCTTGCCTATTCATTTTTTTTAATGATATCTTTTGGTGAGCAGAAGATTTAATTTTTTATGAAATCCAAACTATTTTCTCTTACAGATAATAATTTTTGTATCTAGTCTAAGAAATCTTTGTCTACTCCAAGGTTATGAAGATATTTTCTTCTAGAAGTTCTGTAGTGTTAAGCTTTAGGTCAACGATCTATCTTGATTTAATTTTAGTGTATGGTGTGAGCTAGGGGTTAAAG
Source organism: Micronycteris hirsuta (assembly GCA_004026765.1). Taxonomy (NCBI): domain Eukaryota; kingdom Metazoa; phylum Chordata; class Mammalia; order Chiroptera; family Phyllostomidae; genus Micronycteris; species Micronycteris hirsuta. The sequence continues at coordinate 17,060 of PVJI01004600.1, read as the reverse complement.
TTTTTTTCCAGATGGCTATCCAGGCATTGAAAAATTTCCTTGCTCCATTGAACTGCTTCATCACCTTTGTCAAAAATCAAGTGCCCAATTACTGCGACTCTGCTTCTGGATCCCATGCTATTCTTTTGACTTACTCGTCTATCCTATCCCATACTGTTTGAATTAGCTTCATGGGTTTTATCTTTTTTTTCTTTTTTAGATTTGTCCCTCTCATTGTGGCTACTTCTATGCCCTGCAGGTAGGTATTAGGTTCAGAGTTTATTTCTGAAGTCAGCACAAGTTCCAAATTGCTCTGGATCTGAGTGTCTATGTATAAAATAGGAGAAATAAGAACTCTCTTATTGGTTTGTTGGGAGAGATAAACAATCTAGTATACCTTTAAAATATATTATAATTCTAAAATAATAATTGCATGTTTAGAATGTTGCATATTTTGATTCCCCTTTTTGTTTTCCTTAATCTTAAGATGTATTCTTTTTTTTTTTAAAGATTTTATTTTTACTTATTTTTAGAGAGAGGGGAAGGGAGGGAGAAAGAGAGGGAGAGAAACAGCAATGTATGGTTGCCTCTCACGTGGCCCTCATGGGGACCTGGCCTGCAACCTAGGCATGTGCCCTGACTGGGAATCGAACCGGGAGCCTTTGGTTCCTAGACCGCGCTCAATCCACTGAGCTACACCAGCCAGGGCAAGATATATTCTTATTTATGTTTACTAAAATCTCCAAGAAGGGTGTGTGCCCTCAGTTTCAGATTGTGAGGGACACCTAGTCTGTGGATTTAGGTGGAAAAAGATCTAAGGTACCCATAATCGTGAGTGATGGGTACCTGATTCCTTCCTACTTACAAGAAACCTAGTCTAGTGATGATGGCAATCCTTCTGATATTTCTCTTTGTCTGTTTTTTAATAGGCAAGAGCTACTAGAATTTTAATGTTTTATTCTTCCAGACCTTTCTCATTTGATCTTTCTTTTCTTTGCTGTGCCAGCTACTCATTGCTAAATGAATGACCTTTGCTCTCCCTAACCTAAATCGATGACGTTTTAAACTGTTTTAATACCTACTAAGGAACTACTTGTCCTAAAGCTTGGATCCAGGTTTCCTGATAGATTTCTTCATAGGCTGAACATGGTGGTGAGGAGCAGGGTTCAAAGTCTGAACCCTTCCCTTTACCCACACTAAAGCAAGCCAAATAATAACTCTTCCTCTTCCACACTCATTTAAGAGCAAATAACAAAGATGTATATAAAGCATACATTCTTTCACAACCTTTTTCCTATTATTACCCTAGTTCATATCCCAATTTTCATTCTCATTCCTAAACTGAAATCTTTTCTTTCTCAAGTTTAGTGGCAACTTCCTACTCTTTGGGGGGTCTCGTGTTTACGAGATTGAAACTCCTCGAGCACAGTTATTTGATTTTATTTATCTTAGTTTCAGATTGTAGCATCCAGCCCAAAGCATTGTATTTATTTCCTAAGTGTCTGTTGTAGTAAATTTATTCCAATCAAGCGCTGATGTTGTACCAAAGATAGTGTCATATATATACCAGCCAGGCATGGTTTATTGATAGCAGGGACTCAGTATTTATTCATTGATTAGTTAAGTTTGAATACATTTTGTAACTGAGTATCAGATGAATCAGGTACTCCTTTTGTTTTCAAAAGCACATCAGAACTGCTCATCTGGAACTCTGTAGAGCAAATTGTTTAAGTTATAGTTGTCTGTACCCTTTTCTCTAATATTATCCATAAGATTGGGGCCATAGCACCTCATAGTAAATGAAAGGGTCTTTTAAAAGTCCTGTGGTGAGAATTCCAAATAGACTTATCTCCAATTCTGTCTGATTCCAGTTAGTGTTACAGCCAGGTTCCCGTGTCCTTTGACAAGATAGGTGAATAAATACAGTTTTCAAAAAAATACAGACATGGAAATGAAGCACTGTCTTCTGATGCTAGATTTTCCAATACTCCTACTGATATACATCTGTAGAAATTGTTCCCAGGCCTGTGATTAATTCCTCTTTCCTAGAGCAAACCACTAAGTCTTACTTTCTTTTTTGGTAGAACTTGGACTTGGCCATCAAATCTAAGAGCTAATTCCAGGGACACCCCTTAGAGCTTAAAGGAGGTAACATTACCACCAAAAGGGAGAAAAATGTAGCGTACTACACAGAGCAGGTTGTAAAAATGTAGGGAGTATTACCAGGAGAGAAGTAACATAGATTGAAAGCATAAATCCTTGAACATTTTTAGATAAAGCACAGGAGCTAGATCCGTAAATATTGTTGTAGGTTAGGAATCTTGAAAATACCCTTAATGTAGATATTGACGTTACAATAAATATGCCTTCCTAAAACATTCCCCTAAGTGGTCCCTGTAAAAACTATACTAAACTCACTGTGTAGTGAACTGAACTAGAATAATCTCCACTTCCATTTTCAATTCTGAACATAAGAGGATAGAGTGAGGAGCCAAGTTGTCTGGGATCACAGATTCGAAATGATCTAGGTGATCTTTACTAAATGTTTACATGTGTCAATGACAGCTTTTGCCTTGTTCGGGTACCAGGAAAGTGAAATTCAGAGGAACTTAACATTATTGGTGACTTCTAATAATTATTCCCTCCCCCTGCCCCACCCAGAGATTTAAATTTTCTATAAAGATTTTAGTGCTTTCAAGATTCAGCATTAAGGTCTTTTTACATCGTTTCCAACTAAATAAAAGTTAACCGCCTTTGCCTTGCTTTCCCACTCCCACACTTGAAATGTTGGAGGCTACCGCGCTTCTAGACAATCGCCAACGTCTCCGCCCCACTGAATGGGAGGCATTCAGGAAGCAGAGCTGCTTCGGGCGCCAAATACGAGGGTTCAGAAAGAGGAACCCACAGTCGGAGGTTACTCCCGGAAAGAACAATCAGGCGATTTAGGGGAGGGGCTTGGCGAGGCCGGGAGCCTTGCTTTCAGCGCTGAGAGCAAATTAATAGGAAATTAGGCAGTGGGCGTGGCGCCTGCGTCTGGTCCGCGCACCGGCGTTCAAAGTCCCCGCAGTTCAGCCACCCGCCCGCTGAGACAGGTTTGCTGCCTTGCTCCCGCTGCAACCCACGGTGCGTGCCGGGGAGGGGGTGCGGAGGGAGGCGCTGTGGAGAGGGTGGAGGGCGGGTAGGAGCGAGGTTGGTGGCGGGTGTAGGCTTGAGAGGTCTCTTGTCAGCCTGCAACTTCATCGCTTTTTCAGTGGTCACTCCTGAGATTTATTCTCATCCACCTCGAAAGGACCCCCTTGAACCTTTGGGGGAATAAAAAGTACGTGCAAGTTGTAGCCCTGTATATGAAGTCTCTGCAGTTTAAGCAACTTCTCTTCACCCTAAGGGTGTAAAATCCTGAAGCGACTCTGTTGCGTAGTCATACTGGCGGTTGTACCTACTGAAAGACGAAACTTGTCCTCTCTGTTCACAAAGTCCCTTTGTGAGGCACGAGAAACATCAGCAAGTTTAAAATAATAATAATAGCAACAACAACAAAGTGGAGGAGGGCATGGATTAGACACGGCGATATTGTAATAATAATTAAATTAAAAACTGCAGAAGGACACGGATTAGACCTTGTGACATTTTTATGGCCAGTTGATTGGAAAGCTAAGACTGGAACTCCCTAGAAGACTCTCCACCCTCAATCTGGGGGAAGAAGCCATGTGGGAGTAAAAGGGAAAGGGGAGTTTCTTTGGAAGTGGAGGCCTCAGATATTATTGCTGTCTTGGGACCTGGGTGGTGGAGAGAAGGGTGTCTACCACTTCCCTGCTTCTTCTGAAACAGTTCCAAGGCCTCTTGGTAGTCCTGGCACCCCTTCTGTTTGTCCTTTTCCCTGTCCCTGCTTTCTCTCCAAGGGAGTGCCAAGTAGGCTCCAACCAAGCATTGTTACACAGCCAGAGGGAAACTTCCCCGGCGCCCAGAAACTTCCCTGGAGTTCTCAGGGCTCTAGCCTCCTGTGAATACCAAGCTAGATACACCTTTTGCATCCCCAGTGGGTTGATAACTTGGGAGTTAGGCTGGTTTGGGGGCTTTGCTGTCCTCTGCCTTGTCCAAACTAAAAGGCCTATGTGTATTAACCATTTTTGGTCCCTTCTTAAAACAGGCTTATATTTGCGTATTGGCCTCCCGTGGCAGACAAGCAGTTTTTCTAAGGGTTTGTTTTAGGAGTGGAGTTCTTTAATCACGGAGGCTGGCAAAGGAAGTCTAATGTTAAGGTCCCCTGAGAACAGCCTCCCTGCAAATCCCCCCAGAGCCTCCCACATTCTCCTGGTAGCCCCTGGACTCTGCAGTTTAGGAGGCCAGCTCTACAGTTACCTCATCCCATCAGGAAATTCTAGAACTCATAAACAGCAACAAACGACATGGATTAACTTTTTTCTTAATCTCAAGGGTAGTGTTCTGTTGGTTTCAGAGAGCACAAAATTGCCGAGTCATGCCCCAGGGGACGGGTGCCCAGCTTTTCTGCGTGTTTCACAATATTGACAGAGAGAGGCCGCCATGAAGGGAAGAACTTTGCTTTTTTTGGCCAAGAACCCATAAAGAGAAGAGGAATATTCCTCAGATAAGAGATGAAGACTCAACTGTGATGGGATGGGGGAGGGAAGGGCAAGATAGGAATGGAATCTGACAGAAAATTCTCTCAAAAGACCTGTGCAATCTTGAATTGTTAGCCGGAAGGTGGATAGATCACAAGTTAAACACCTGAGAAAACTGGGTTCTAGTGTTGGTCCCTCAGGTGAGAATTTGGTCAAGTAAGTTACTGTACCTTTCTGGGCCTCAGTTTCCTTACGTGTTAAAGGCGGAGACAAATACTTGCTCTGACTATAGGGGAGTTTTCCAAATCAAGTGAGATAATGTGAAAGCTTGAAAACTCTAATATTTAATGCTCAATGCTTAGAACAGGTCCAGAGTAGGCACTTGTTTGTTGACCCAATATGTACAGAGTGCTTCCCAGGTCCCAGCACTTTTCTAACTACTTACTCATTTAATCCTCACAAGGTTCCTGTGAGGTAGGAAGTATTACTAACTTCGTTTTCCAGGCAGGGCAAGTGGGCCCCAGGGAAGTTCAGTCACAGCTCATCAGTGACAGATGCACCTGAACTCCAGAGTCTGCATGTGCTCCGCACTCTGCCCTCTGTCCTCTCAGAGGCAGCCGCCACCCCGTTAGGGGACTGGGCCCTGCTCTCTGGTGAGACACATTAAGGTATTCTCTGTTATGTCAACCAACGATGGCCAATGAAAGCAACAACATGCTAGACATTATAAAAATTTTTTTCTATAATTTATAACCAAGTTTCATATTTTGCTCTGCTTATTTTACTTAGATTATTTCTACATCACTCTTCGAATACTTGAGTCATCTCACACTTTACCCTCTTATTATTACTACTATACTGTGCTCCTTCCCCCTCGTGACTTTTTCCGGTGAGAAACTTTCAATAATTTCGTCTTTGAGTGCAGTGCCCAGCCGTGATGTAGGGTCAAGGCAATTTAGTGGCAAGTCAACTTTGGAAAAAACAAGCCTAGAGTAGCAGCACCTTATCTCATGCTATATATAAATGACTCTGATTTCTTAATGTCTTACCTTTACTCCTCCTCACTTGGCCCTTGGGTGTGGTGGGACTGGAAGATGTTGTTCCCAAAGATGAGGATCTCAGAGGCTCAGCATTGGCCCATCTCCCAAAGCTGTGGGCCAGGGAAGTTAAGCCACAGTTTTGGTGATTGAGAAACTCTCTCTGTGTGATGTGCACTTTCACATTTATTTTTTTATTTATATTTTATTGATTATGCTATTACAGTTGTCCAATTTTCACCCTTCCCCCTGTCCCCCAGGACTCCACTCTCCCTCAGGCAATTCCCACACCTTTGTTCATGTCAGTGTGTCATGTGTATAATTCTTTGGCTACTCCATTTCCTATACCATACTTCACATCACAATTGCAATTCTGTAACTACCTATTTATTTCTTAATTCCTTCAGCTTTTCACCAATTCCCCCAAACCCTCCTCTCATTTGACAACCATAAAAAACTCTCTGTATCCATGATTCTGTCTCTGTTCTTTTTCTTTGCTTAGTTTGCTTTTTAGATTCAATTGTTGCTAGATGTGTAGTTATTGCCATTTTATTGTTCATAGTTTTGATCTTCTTTTTCTTAAATAACCCTGTAACATTTCACATAATAATGTTTTGGTGATGATGAACTCCTTTAGTTTTTTTCTTGCCTGGGAAGCTCTTTATCTGCCCTTTGATTCTAAATAATAGCTTTGATGGATAGAGCAATCTTGGCTGTAGGTTCCTGCTTTTCATGACTTTGAATATTTCTTGCCAATCCCTTTAAACCTACAAAGTTTCTTTAGAGAAATCTGCTGACAGTCATGGGAACTACCCTGTAGATAACTACCTGCTTTTCTCTTGCTGCTTTTAAGATTCTCTCTTTATCTTTAACCTTTGGCATTTTAATTATGATGTATATTGAGGTGGGACTGTTCTGTCCGTCTTGTTTCAGACTCTCTTTGCTTCCTGGACTTGCGTGTCTATTTCCTTCACCAAATTAGGGAAGTTTTCTTTCATTATTTTTTCAATTAGATTTCCAATTTCTTGCTCCTTCTCCTCTCCTTCTAGCACCCTTATAATATGAATGTTGGAGTGCTTGAATTTGTTTCAGAGACTTCTGACAGTATCTTTTTTTTTTTAATTCTTTTTTTCTTGTTGTTCTGATTGGTTGTTTATTGCTTTCTCATGTTCCATATCACTAATTTGATTCTCAGCTTCATCCATTCTACTATTGTTTTCCTATAAATCATTCTTTATTTCAGTAAGTGAGTCATTTGTTTCTGATTGGATCTTTTTTATGTCACGGAGGTCCTCACTGAGTTCCTTGAGCATCCTTATAACCAGTGTTTTGAACTCTGTATCTGATAGATTGCTTATCTCTATTTTGTTTAGTTCTTTTTCTGTTTTGATCTGTTCTTTCATTTGGGCCATGTTTCTTTGTCTCCTCATTTTTGGCAGCCTCCCTGTGCTTGTTTCTCTGTATTAGGTAGAGCTGATATGACTCCCTTAGTAGTGTTGACCTAATGTAGTAGGTGTCCTGTACAGTCCAGTGGCACAGTCTCCTCTGTCACCCAAGCTGGGTACTCGAGGTGAGCCCTTTGTGTGGGCTGAGTATATTTTCTCTTGTACTTGAGTCTTGATTGTTGTTGAAAGATCAATGGGAGGAATTTACCCAGGCCAGTCAACTGAAAGAACTGGCTGTGACCACTGACCACCGACCTCTGTCCTCATGGAAGATCAGTCGTGCAGGGGCAGGGTGATGGTGCTATAATGTGGTCTGTGGCTGCTCCCTGGATATGCAGGCTCTGGGGTTTCCTGGGTGGTGCAGGCCAAGGTTAGCCATCACCTGTGTTCTGCCCTGTGCCACAGAGCATGAGCTACAAAGGAATCTGCGGATTGCTGCTACTTGTGCTGGGCTGGGAGGTTCCCATGGAAAGCCAAGCTGTGAACCTAGGCTGGCTGCTGCTAATGCTGTGCTTGGGGCCACTTAACAATAGGTATGGGGGTTGGCGGCTCACTGAGTCTGGCTGCTGCTTGTTTGAAGGATTTAGAAGATGTGAAACAAGAATGAAAACAAGCCATTCATATGGAAAACCCACTGTAAACAGCTTGCGTGGGCCTGTAAGTTGGGTGGCTTCAGGGAATCACCGGGGCAGGGCAAGCAGTGTTAGCCAGGTTAATGGAGTCTCAGAAATGTATCTGCCTTCCAGTTTTGTGGCTTTACGAGGGGAGGGTTCAGAAAAGGAACAATGGCCTCTGTCCACTGTTCTATCCTGGAGAAAGCTGTCTCCCAGCTCTTGCTCTGATACCAGACACTTCATTTCCTCTCTGTATGTCACTGGTGCCTTTCAAACTGCTACCTTGGTGCTGGAGCTCAGAGGGAGTTAGTCTGAGTAAGTCTATTTGGGTCCCTTTAGAGGAACTGCCTGCGAATCCAGAAGTTTCTTCCACTGACTCAAACCTCATTGGTTTTTGCAGCTGGAAGTTGTGCAGACTTATCTTCCTGGTACTGGAACCCTGGGCCAGGGGCGGGGCCTTGCCTGGGGCTGGAACTCCTCGTTCCTGAGACATTCCTCCTGAAATTGTATCTGCCACATATGGGTGTGGGACCAGCTTGTTCCTCATCTCCTTCCCTACTACCAGTCTTAATGGAAGTGGTTTCTTTAATTCCGTAGTTGTTGGACTTCCATTCAGTTTGATTTCTCATGGTTCTGAGTGATGGTTGTTCTATAGTTCAGTTTTAATTTTGATGTAGTTGTGTGAGGAGGTGAGCCATGTTTACCTATGCTTCTGTCTTGACCAGAAGTCCCTGCACTTTCACATTTAAAGAAGAAGCTTCTCATGGCTGGTTTCCTCCAGCTGTTGACATCTGTGTGCTCTTTCCCCACCAACGGTTCTGGAAGTCTTCCAATTTTTCTCTACTCTTTCCATGCTAATTTTCACCAAGGGGAAAACATTCCCTGAACTTTTATTCCATTACTAAATAAATTTTATTCTGGGGACATTAGTAGACCTACAGAAACTGTTTTAGAATTATTGTTAAATAGCAACACTTCCTACTTGATAAACTTTTCTTCCTTTTTAAAAAATTAACTTCATCACTGTTTCAGATCTCTTTCCAGAAACATGAGACTTAGGGATCCCTTAAATTAATTACTGTACTTGAGCTCTGAAGGACAGAGCAGCTTATTCATGATTCTCACCCCTCAGTACTGGAACAAGTGCAGATCAGTTATATGTAACCAAAAGTATTTGCTTGCACAGAGCATTTATTCAACATACTGTCCTTTCAAGACTACTGACTTGTGGAGGTGAATTAATTTATCATACGTATTTTGTTTTGTTTTGTTTTTAAACAAGAGTATATCATTTCTGTTTGCCTAAATCTAAGGAGTGCATTTTTGGCTTGCCCTTTAAAATAGGAGTTCCTTAGGAAGCTTTGTTTTATCTGCAAAATGGGAATAATAATACCCACCTTGTAGTGTAATGGGAAGAGGAAAGAAGATAGAAGATGTAAGGGGTACCAGCAGTGCCAGCCAGAGAGTACACATTCAGGCAATGTTAGTTGAATCAGAATTAAGCAATTTGCAGTCTCTTGAAGGAGACTGTGCAGTGTGCTTTTTGTATGAGATAAGACGTCAGAGATGTGGGATTGCGCTCCAGCTTGGCTGCTTAACATATTTAATTCCCATTTTCTTCAAATGTAAAAAGGATCTAGTCGTGAGGGTTATAATGTTATAGTTACAAAGATTACATAGAGCAATGCACACAAAGCACATGGCATAATTGGACTCATAGTTGATGCATAAAATTATATGTATAATGTACGCAGTTAATACCACATTCATCAGTAGCACATAGACAACTATTTGACCAGTAAGAGAGTAGAGAAAGATACATAAATTTATAGATTATGGTAGATGGATACAATGATTCGAATCTGACAGAGGTCATTCTAATAACATTGCACGCAAGGGCTGAATTTTCAAGGCAGGAATGAATGTTGCCTAGAAGCGACTATACTCCATGCTAAGCAGCTTAAATAGCATTTTAGTTTGGGTGTGAGAAAAGATGTGTGTTTGTGTGAAAAAGATGGAAGAAGCAGATAGGAGAGATGATAATAGAACACAAAGAGGTTAAAAAATTCATGACTCTCAGATAATGTGAGGAGTTTAACTTTTAAGATTTACCCTAAATTCCTACCCACTTTGACTTCAGTATCACCACTGTGCCTTAGCTTTCCTCCTGAGTACATAGTCACATTCAATTTACTCTTCCCATCTTTTAGATGGAAGCAGAACCTAAAGAATTATGTAAAGCTAATCCTCCTTCCCTTCTTTCTTCGATGAAAGTACCATAAATGCCAAATTTCCGCCTTGCGTTTGCAAGCCTATCTTCTGTCTGGCTGCGTTACCCTCCTTCTTCTTCACGTGCGTTGGCATGAATGATGGCCATGATCATGGTGAGCGATGATTATGTAATAAACTTTATTGAGGTTTTCCATGGGCCAGGTGCTGTGCTAACTATATTCCACATGTTATTTCAATTAAATCCTGAGAACAACCCAATAAGCTAGGAGCTATTACTAGACCCACTTTATAAATGAAGAAATTTAGCCTTAGAGTGGCCAAATCTCTCAACCAAGGTTAATGATCAAATGGTGGCATTGGAATTTAGTTTCTGAGGACTTAAAAACTACCGAAATGACAGAAAGTTAAAAGTCTGGTTTCTAAAGTTGGAGGCATTCCTGATCAAACATTAGTGGTACTACTATGTACATGCCAGTTGGATTATTTCTAAAGAGCTCAGTCCGTGAACTCTGATCTTTTGTGTCCAACTTGTGGTTCATCTTGATGTATGACTTTAATCTATCTTTACAGCGTTTTGACTATTTATTTTGCCTTGTAATACCCGCTGCATTTTCATTTTCATCCTACTTGTTTGATATCGTCAAACTTAATGACATAGGACCAGCAAAAAGTAATACTGTTTATTTTGAAATTTTAGAAAAACCGAATGATTATTTCTTCTGCTAGTAACCCAAGATACTTTAAAGAACATTATGGTTAATACTGCAATATCAGCACACCAAGTTTCCATGAAGATATTTGGGATATTTATGTCTGCTTTTTCTTACCTTATCTACAACCTTTTTAAAATTCCAGATCAAAGTTGAAAAAATGGTTGGCATTACCCAGCTAATGGAAGATAAAGTATTCATGGCCTTTGCCTCCTATGCAACGATTGTTCTTTCAAAAATGATGTTTATGAGTACTGCAACTGCATTCTACAGAATCACAAGGAAGGTAAGAAATTTGAAGGATATATTGCCTTACTTTTAAGAGTTGGAATTCTGAAAAGCAATTTTCTTAATTTACTTGTTTTTTTGTATACTGCAATGGCGCATTGCTTAATGTTGCAAATGAAGTATACAATCATTTAGTATAGATGGAGTTAATATATTTATGGAACAGGTGCTTCCACCCAGAAACTAGTTAAAATTTTTTTAATTGTGGATTTTACCTTTTGTCATGGTGCTTCAGCATTTGGGATTTCTGGAGGATCAAGGTTTTCAAGGAAACTCTCTATGATTTTGAAGTTAATTTTGCCCACTAGAGTCTGTAAATTAGTCATTTTTCAGATAATTAACTGGTGTTTTCAGCTCTGTTGCAGGTCAAGGATACGCCTGTGGGGACAAAATTAAAGTTCTTATTCCCGCAGTAGAGCTTCTATGGGATAAGGCATTTTAATTTTGTATACTTCTGACTTCTTAAGGGAATAATATTGCTCCCCCGTGTTATAAGAATGATTTAAAGAAAAGAAAACTGGAGGCATGGAGAAGGTGGCAGAAAGGTTTGGAGCACATGCCCTCTATGCCAGCGAGGTGGATGACACAGTGAGGGGAGTTGAGCAAATCTACTTTGACAAAGTTAAATGATTTTCATTGGTGTGGCCCCTGTACCTTATTCAGCAATTCCTTTTTCGGAAAACCGCTTATTTCTCTCTCAATGCCTGTCCTGAATTTTGCCCTTCAGAGCCTTGCTTTAATCTGGAGGCCATAGTACTTGCTAAGGTACTTCATTGTACTGGCTGGAGGTGTAATTCCTTCCCTAGAGATATTTTCATTTTAATGGGGCACATTCCCGCTTGTTTAAATCTCTAAGGGGACAAGGTGTTGGAGCAGCAGGATATAAAATAGCTGCCCACCACCAGGTCCTCACTGTCCTCCAGAAACATAGTGGCACCAAGGGTAGAAGAAGTGTGCTCTGTTTTATAAGGAAAGAATGAAGGAATTCATATTTGTAGAGTGCTGGTGATGTGTGCCAGGAGTCACGATGCCCTTCCTAGGTACCAGATCTGGAATCGTTTCACATAATCGTTAGCACTGTCAGGTGAGATCCTCATTAGTGTCCTCGTTTTACAGCCGAGGAGCTGAAAGTTAGAGGAATGAAGTAACTTGCCCAGGGTTTCACATCAATGAAGGGTGAGGTGAAGGATCAAATTCATGTTTGTTTAAACTCAAATCTCATGTACTTTCCATCACATTACAATTATTTACTTGCTCAAAATATATTTATTGGCTGAGTATCTAGTGGATGCCAGACATTTATTTAGGAACGAGACTGGCATCGAGAGCTGATACTGTATCACATTCCTGCCCATCAATCTCCTCAGCATCTTTATCTGGAATGAATATTCCTATCACATTAAGAAAAGTATTATAATAGTTATGAGATTTCTGAGCTTAAATTAAGGCTAATTTTATAGTTTGTGTTTTTAATTTACTGTAAATTATTAAACAATGGACCATACTTAAGTGTTTTTGAAGCACACATTTCCAGTTTCAAGAAATAGGGAAATCATTTCAAGCAGCATAATAATTACAGAAAGAAATACACAAACATATCAGGTCTGTCCAGAAAAAGTCCAGCCATTGTTAATATAACAAGACTGGTTTGTGTGATATCAGCGTAACCTGGCCAAGGAGAGTGGACTGAAATGCACATGCATGATCAATGATGACTTCACTGTACTAGTCTGTAAGGATGGTAGACGCTGTTGAGTGAGCACGTGTACTGTGTGGCTGTCACATAAAAATGACTGAGTGAGTTGGGCAATGAATCTGCATCATATTTTGTGTTAAGCTTGAACTTTTCTCTGTGGAAACTATTTGGATTCAGAAGGCTTTTGGAGATGATGCAATGAGAGCAATGCAAATAAAAGTGTGGCACAAATGCTTCAAAGAAGGTAGAGAATGTGTTGCAAGAGATCCATGTCCTGGAAGACCTGCAACAAGAACACCTGAGAATGTTGAATGCATACAGGCTACAATCAACAAACATTAGCGACTGACAGTGTGAGAACTAGATGCTGATCTGGGGATTTAAAAAACTACTGTATCTGAGATTTTGATGCAGGACCTTGGCATGAAACATGTCATGGCAAAATTCTCTCCATGGCTTCTCCGACCAGAGCAGAAGGAACATTAGGCTTCAGTTGCTAATGACATGATTCAACCACTACCAATGAACCAGATTTTCTCAGGAAGGTCATAAACAGAAATGAACTGTGGGTCTACCGCTATGCATGTGATCTGGAAACAAAGGCCCTGTCATACCAGTGGAAGTTGCCTGCCACTCCAAGCCCAAAGAAGGTGTGGCAAAGTCACAGCAAGATCAAGATCACGTGAACTGTGTTTTTAAAATATTTTATTTATTTATTTTTAGAGAGAGGGGAAGGGAGGGAGAAAGAGAAGGAGAGAAACATCAATGTGTGGTGACCTCTTATGTGCCTCTCTATTGGAGACCTGGCCCTCAACCTATGCATGTGCCCTGACTGGGAATCGAACTGGCAATCCTTTGGTTTGCAGGCTGGCACTCAATCCGCTGAGCCACACCAACCAGAGTTTTACTTTGTTTTTTGATTGGGAAGGTGTTGTCCATCATGAGCACACCTCTCCAGGTCAAACAATTAATAAGGAGTTCTAACTCTATGTTTTTTTTGGCTGAGCGATGCAATATAACAGCTATGGGCAACTGGTGACTGGCCGCTTCAGCACAACACACCTGCTCATGCATCATGTCTCCTGCAGAATTTTTTGGAGAAACATCAAATTACCCAGGTGACTCAGTCCCCTACAGCCCAGATTTGGTGCCCTGCAACTTCTGGCTTTTCTCAAAACTAAAATAACCTTTGAAAGGGAAGAGATTTCAGACAGTTGGTGAGATTCAGGAAAATACAACAGGGCAGCGGATGGCGATCGGGAGAACTGTGTGAGGTCCCAGGCTGCCTACTTTGAAGGCGACTGAGGTGTCATTGTCCTGTATACAGTTTCTTGCATCTTGTATCTTCTTTAGAGTCTCTATTTTTCATAGTATATGGCTGGATACTTTTTGAACAGACCTCCTGTGCCCTAGAATATGTACTTGGTATTTATAGGAATGGGATCAACTTCTTATATTTCACTATATTATTAATCCAAAGATTTGGTTAAGTAAAAAGGAAAAGAGGTACATATATCTTAACAAAGTACAAAAGACATTTCCTTCCCCTTGCTCTTCTAATTTCTTTAGCAAGTAAACTTATGATTTCAGATCACAATCAATTGGAAATGTTAATGCTCTTGAGAGAAGGTGCATGAATATCACTATGAAAAAATGCCAGTGCATCATAATTATAGTCAATGATGACTTTGAATTACGCCCTTTTTTCTGTTTTGCTTACTTTTCACTATTTTTATACATTGGTTTTTTTAATTTAAGTTCTTATTTATGCTTTTCAAAAAAGTTTTGCAGTGTTAATAAAAATTCGGGTTTAAACTATAGATGCTCTTTTCTCCCTGTGTTTGGTCTATTGCTCCAAATTTTCTTTCTGTAGGGCCATTCTGGATGCCTGTTTCTTGTGTTAAAATGAAAATAACTTAGAATATCATGATGTTATATGATATTTGAAATATTTTTTTGATGTTTGGAATAGGTTTTTGCTAACCCAGAAGACTGTGCAAGCTTTGGCAAAGGAGAAAATGCCAAGAAATATCTTCGGGTAGATGACAGAGTAGAACGCGTACGAAGGTAAGCCCACTATCTCCTGGAGTTATTTACTTAGTTGAATATTTTTGGTCAAGGAGTTCAGTGGAGATATTGGAGTATTGCAGAAGAAGGAAGGAAAGTCAGTCCATGCAATAATTACAGAAAATTAGGGATCTAGAAGTCTTTATTATCACTGCAGTTACACATATTGCCAATTTTGCTGCACTCTGCACTTTGTTGAGGTTAATGACTTTGGTCTGTGCAGGTATATATCAAAACTAATGAGAGGTATGAGGTAAAATAATAAAGGTAGATTTTTGCAATTTTGTTATCTTTCTCCAAAGGTGAGGCTGTCAACTTATGTAAAAGGATGAAGAACTAGGTATTTTGCATAAGATTCAAAATATTCATGTGGAATATATCTCTCTGTCCTCTCTCTCTCCTTTGTAGATATTATGTTTAATGTACTGAGAATTCAATGAACAGTGAAAAGCAATAAGCCAAGATATCATCTACATAGCTTCTTAAAAATACAATTAATATACTTATTTTAAAAGCACATTGAATTTTATTCTGTAGGTATATTTCTTAATTCTTGTCATAAAGTCAGGTAAATGAAATTTTTTTCAGCTTTACTGAGGTGTAATTGGCAAATAAAATTGGAAGAAATTTAAAGTGTACAACATTATGCCCTGACCCATGTGGCTCAGTGTTTGGGCATTGTCCCGCAAATGATAGGTAGCCGGTTTGATTCCTCGTCAGGGCACATGCCTGGGTTGTGGGTTCGGTCCCTGGTCTGGGTGAGTACGAGAGGCAACCAATCTTATGTTTCTCTCTCACATTTCTCTCCCTCTCTTTCTCCTTCTCCTCTCTCTAAGAAAAATATATAACTATCAAAAATAAAGTATACAACATTATGATTTGACATACATATTCATTTTGAAAGTATTCTTCCCATCAAGTTAATTTTAGCATATTTATCATCTCATATATGTACCCCTTTCCTTTTTTGTGTGAGAACATTTAAGTTCTACTCAGCAAATTTCAACTTTGTAATACAGTGTTGTCAGCTATGATCACCATGTAATACTTAGCCCTTATCTTTTAACTGAAAGTTTGTACTCTTTTACAAAATTCCCCTTATTACCTGCCCCACCTCAAACCCTAGCAACCACTTCTCTATTTCTATAAGTTTGACTTTTTTTCCTTAAATTTACCCCATATAAGTAATACCACACATTTGGTTTTCTCTCCCTGGCTTGTTTTACTTAGTATAATGCCATCAGATTTACTCAAGTTGTTGCAAATGACAAGATTTCCTTCCTTTCTTTCTTTCTTTTTTTACTATTATTTATGCTTAATTTATTATTTTTAAAAGATTTAATTTTTAAGTACTTTTTATTGATTATACTATTATAGTTGTCCCAGTTTTCTCCCCTTTATCCCCCTTCACCCTGCACCCCCATCTCTACAGCGTTCTTCCCCTTTAGTACACGCCCATGGGTTGTACATACAAGTTGTTAGGCTTCTCCATTTCCTGTACCATTCTTAACCTCCCCCTGTCTGTTTTGTTCCTACTGATTATGCTTCTTACTCCCTGTACCTTTTCTCCCATTCTCCCCCTTCGCCTCCCCACTGTTAATCCTCCTCCATGTGATCTCCATTTCTGTGATTTGTTCCTGTTCTAGTTTTTTGCTTAATTTGTTTTGTTTTTTAGGTTCAGTTGTTGATAGTTGTGAATTTGTTGTCATTTTACTGTTCATAGTTTTGATCTTCTTTTTCTTAGACAAATCCCTTTAACATTTCACGTAAGGGCTTGGTGATTATGATATCCTTTAACTTGACCTTATCTGGGAAGCACTGGATCTGCCCTTCCATTCTAAATGATAGCTTTGCTGGATAGAGTAATCTAGGTTGTAGGTCCTTGCTTTTCATGACTTTAAATACTTCTTTTCAGTCCCTTCTTGTCTGTAAGGTTTCTTTTGAGAAGTCAGCTGGTAGTCTTAGGGGAACTCCTTTGTAGGTAACTGTTTCCTTTTCTCTTGCTGCTTTTAAGATTCTCTACTTATGTTTAATCTTGGGTAATTTAATTATGATGTGTCTTGGTGTGTTTCTCCTTGGATCCAACTTCTTTGGGACTCTCTGAACTTCCTGGACTTGCATATCTAGTTCCTTTGCTAGATTGGGGAAGTTTTTCTTCATTATTTTTTCAAATAAGTTTTCAATTTCTTGCTCTTCCTATTCTCCTTCTGGCACCCCTATGATTTGAATGTTGGAACATTTAAAGTTGTCTCTAAGGTTCCTAAGCTTCTCCTTGTTTTTTCTGAATTCTTGTTTCTTCATTTTGTTCTGCTTGAATGTTTATTTCTTCCTTCTATTACAAACCTTGATCTGAGTCCTGGTTTCCTTCCCTTCACTGTTGGTTCCCTATATATTTTTCTTTTTTTTTTTTTT
>PVJI01004599.1:0-106535 GCA_004026765.1 Micronycteris hirsuta | reverse complement strand
AAGAAATGCAGCAGCCACCACCATATCCACAACTAATGAGCGAAGGTGGAGAGAGAATAAGGATATTACAAGAAAGGGAAAAAGAATGCGAGATGACCAATGGCAAGAAAAACAGTTTTGAGATGCTGGAGGGAGGTGAAATAGAGTGCAGAATAGAAACAAAGTGTAGAAAGGGAAAAAAATAAAATAAAAAGAGGAAGGAAGAAGGCAAAATGGAATAAGATAAGAGAGGAGTAAAATATGAGATTTGAAATAAAACTAAAAAATAGTGAAATAGAAGGAACAAACTTGAAGAAAAAGAAAAAATGTTAAAAAGCTATGCAGGAGAAGAAACAGTGCAGAAGACCGAGGTGGAATTCGTCTCAGCAGAAGCTTGTGCTTGCCAGTCTTGTCTTTCAGAATCTGCCCCTGGCAGTGTCAGGTGGTGTCCTGGTCCTGTCTTGGGCAGCCTGCTCGAAGCTACGTGTGGTCCACCGTCTGTGGCTGTCTGCTTCAGGCTTGGCTGGTCCTCACTGTTCTGCCCTGCCGGCTTGCCATCAGCACAAGGCCCAGGGGTGGTTCATCTAATGGTCAAGAGCACTGCCAGTACCACCTCCACCTGCCCCTAGAAAGGGGCTTCTGGTGCAGTCAGGAGGGTGGAATCCCTGGATCACCCCGGGAAGCACTCTGCAGTCTGCAGGGAAGATGGTGGCAGTGTTTTCCTGCCCCTCTGCCATACATCCTGCTCTGTCCCAGAATATTTCCAGTGACGTATAGTTTCTGATGAATTAGCTGTCCATTTCCTCTGAGTGGCCAATCTGTAAAAGGGTCAGCTCTTTCCTGTTTGGTGCTAATGGCAGCTCCGTATAAGCGTGAAGGCTGGATGGGGCCCTGAACACTCCTTGCTGCACCTGTCTCTAATTTCTGTGCTCTCCTTGCTTCAGTGGATCGGGGCCCGCGGAACCAGCGTAGCTCATAGTGTCTGATAGAATTTCAAAAAGGGCCCCTTTAGAGCTTCTCCTTCTTTTCCCTGAAGATACGTGCTGAGCAGGGGGGCTCCTGGGCCTGGCCTCACTGATCTGCAGAGCCTGCAATCCCGCACGTTGGGAACGCCTGCCTGTGAGGGGACCTGCCTGGCGGCAGGAATCTCAGGTGCTAAGCTCCTGGTTGTGCAGTCCCCAGCCTGCTGCTCTCACAGGAGACTCAGACCTGAACTCCGCACTGCACAGCCCCCTTGCTCACCAGCCACTGTGGGTTGGGTCCCACAGTCCCTTCCCCATGCCACTTTCTGTTCTTCCTGTGCAGCTGGTCTCAGTGGGACCGAACTACGTTTTCACTCTGGTTTCTTTGTTGGCAGAGCTGCTGTGTGTGCGAGCATGGGGTCTCTGCCCAGCCATGTCTCAGCTCCCATCTTAAAAAAAGTCCCTCTGTGGCGCCCACACTGCAGCTCTGAGCCATGGGCTGGCTCTCCATGTGCTCCATCTCCCCCCCAATACAAAGTCTCTCTCGGTCAGGGCTGTCCACAGCCTGCCAGTGCCTCCAACTGTTTTAGGAGGTAGAGTTTCTCTCTAGAACTCTCCCAGTTGGTGCTGCGGTTATGGACGTGCCGCTCTCTCTGCGTGTGCGGCCTCAGTCTCCCAGACTCTGTGTATCCTCCCAAGTCTTTCCCGGTTAGGATTGGGGTTTCCCTGTGCAGGACCAGGGCCCCACTCTGGGAGAGGAGGGAGCCACTAAGCTGTGTTTTCCTGCCTAATCTCTCCTTTGCTGCAGTGCCTTGCACGGGTGATATGGACACCGCCCGCAGTGTCCACAGCATTGAGGCTGAGAAGTGAAGTAAATTCACACAGACTACTGAGTCCTGTGGAGGAAAAGGGCAGGCAGGGCCGCTCTCTCAAGAGGAGAGCACCAGACCCTTGCCTTGACAGGCATTCATTGGCTTTCTCATAGCATACATTAGAGAAGGTTTTCATTCATTATACCTAGGTTTGTTTTAGGTAATTACTTTTTACACATAGCAAGGAAAGGATGTTACAGATTACTTCTTACAGATTAACAAGGAAGGCATGTTGCAAATGCAAGGGAATGATAAGAGTAATTGGTCTGGTTACACTTCAGTCCTTGGGAGAATTAGCACAGACTTCAGGAAGTTACTTCAAAGATATGCAGCAAGTGTTTGCTGCCTCAACTCAGGGTAAGGGAGTTTTAGCAAGAGCAAGTCACAAAGCAACCTAGGTATAATGCAGGCCTGATTTCCCACAAGAGAACCGATCCGTGGGTTTGGCATAGGGCTGCGCTACAATTGCCATTGCCAGGCAGATCGGTCCCCAACACACAGGTATTTTCCCCTCAACTTATGAAATTTCTTACCAGACAGTGCAAAGCACCCTCTGTACTCCTTGGCTTCAGAACTTAAATCAGCTGAGGTTCCATTGATTGTTGAGGTCACTTGTTGGAAGATCAGCTGAAAATCCATGTTGGGGGCACAAGCAAGTGGGTTCAGCTTCCACCCACTCGGCTGCCGTCTTCTCTCTCTCCCTCAGAATCTTGTCATCCCAGGGAAGGGCCATGGGTTGCTCTGACAATCCCTGGTAGCCCTGTCTTCCCTCTCTCCTGTAATCCTTTGTTACTATGTGGACATTCTAACAGCTAACATGACATTCACACACACACACACTCTCTCTCTCTCCCTCTCTCTCTCTCTCCCCCCCCCTCAACTCATTGTCTCTCCGGATATCACTTCTTTAAAAACATGAATATAACCCATTCCTCAGTTTGACCCAGCTTGTTTCAATTCAGCTGATTCGGTGAAAGCACGGTACATAGGAGCCTAACCTTCCACCACCCCTTTCCCTGGGCCCCTGTTCCGCAGACCTGCGGTCTGAATGTGTGGTTGTGGGCTGGCAGGACACCAGGTGCTGCTGAGGAAGAGCATGTCAGATGTGTGTGTGTTCCCACATGCTGCCACGTGCAGAGCCAGCAGGAGGAAGTTTGTTTTTTCTGAAAGCAGAGGAAGTCAGGATTCATGAAAACATTACTCAGGAGTCACAGGTTTCCTGATGAAATCAGAGTGGCAGAATGTGAATGAGTCTGTCATCCAACTGCATGAATACCCACGAGGACAGTGCACTAGGTGCAGGTCTGAACGCGACAGTGGAGTAACAGGACTGGAAATCAGCCCAGCCTAACTCTGGAGAGAGTCAGTGCAAATGGAGTGTGGACTTTGGCAATCAGCTTGTGGGCAGGAGAAGGGAGGGAGACACAGAGTAGAGTCATGCGGTCACTTAGTAGGGCCAGCCCGGGACAGGGCTTGGTTCCAGTTCCCGCTGCCCTTTCTTCCCACTCATGCCACGCTGTTGATTGCACAGCTATGGGCGTCATTCACAGTAATTTTTGAGAAGTTACATTCAAACAGTACTTTAAAGGAGATGGTGGGTGTGAATTTAGTGGGAGAATGTATAGGACCTTCTGGATGTTCTGTATGGGGTCAGTCAGAAGTGAGGGCAGCTCATTGAGGTCTGTGGGGAAGAGGAGGGTCCAGGAAACTGTGGGGATGGGGCTTCGTATGTAGTGGGGCTTCAGGGTCACCACTGAAGATGGCTTTCCTCTGCAAAGCTGAAATAGAGGAGTAGCATACTATTGACAGTGTTTAGGAAGATGGTTCATTTCAAAGTATTGCCCTGGCTGTTTTAGGGACCACTTCCTATTAAGTATAGCTCAGAGCCAACGCATAAATAGCCAAGCACGTTCCCCTCAAGCCCACCACTGCCTGCATGGAACTGAGCTCTGGATGGAGACCCTCACTGGCTGTTGGTCGATTATGGGCAGGTCCACTCTCTGAGCCTCAGTTTCCCATGATGTGGATCAACAGCTCTGACTGTTGGATTCAGGGAGCACATGAAGGGTGCCGGCCCCTCAGTCAGTGGGGCTGTAATGGTCACCATCACCATGCTCAGCAAATGTTGAGGCTAATCATTACCCACATCCAGCATTTAGTCAGCATTTATCGAGTGTTTGTTTTGGGAACACAGCTGGTGAATAAAAGTCCTGCTCTCAAACTATCTGAGCCCTGGTTTTCTTATCTATAAAATGGGGATAGTGGTAGTACCTTCTGCACAGAGCGGCTGGGAAGATGAACGTGTTAATACATTTATACTGTAATTGTGGGCATGGTGGTAATTTCATCACTGATGTAGCAGCCTTTAGTGTGTTAAAAACTTGGTAACACACCAACACTTTTTGAAGTTAATATATTTCTTGACTTGGTGTGCTTTTCCTTTGCAAATGATTAAGACAGAAAACTGAGGTTCAACAGGCAATCTAGGGAAAGCTTTACTTTGTAGAGGCTGAGTTTACAGTCAGACCAACTGGATTTGACCTTCCCATCCCACACTCCCTCGTTATGTGACCTTCCTTCTTTCTCTCTGTCCTGTAAGAATACTAACAAGTATCATTGCAACTGCTGCGAGGGCTAAAGAAAGCAGCACACAGTAGGTGCTCTCAAGTTGCAGTCATTATTTTCCCTGTGTATAGAATCTGTCAGAAGGAGGGTGGTTGTGTCCAGGATCCCGGCTTGTGATTATAAGGCACTCCGATGATCAGGACCTAGTTAAAGACAATTGCCTTTGGATAGAATTTCACCTCTCTAGCTGCTAAGACACATCCCCAAATTTCAATGGCCTAACTCAAACTCACATGGAATTCCTAGATAGCAGGTGGCCTTAGGGAGCAGGTGTGTGGGGCCAGGTGCTGGCAGCCTACAGTTTGTCCTCTACCCTCCTGGTGTCTCTGTGTTCAGCCAGCACAGGGAGGGACAGGGTGGAGCTGGCATCGTGACGTCACCACCTGTGCTGCCATGGTAACGTGTCTCATGGCCACACCTGAAGAAGCTGGAACTGTAGTTTAGCCGCCCTGGAAGGAGAGAGGTCAGGTTTGTGACTGGCTGGTCACTGGGGAGATTGGATGGCTCTGTAAATGGTCCACCAAACTGAAGATAGGACACTTCATGTCTGTGTCACCTTCACTGTGGTGACTCTTAGGGTTGGGGAAGGAACTGAGATTCTTTTACTTTCCAAGGAGTCTCCATTTGTGCACTGCAAGTAGCACTGACCCTCTGGGTCTGTTTTCCCTACACTAGGCTCCTTTCTGGAGTTGGAAGCTGTGTTTACCTCCTGTTTCTTTAATGCTGCTGAACACGTCTCAGGAGAAGAAGAACCAAAAACTCTGACAAGGTTTTGCTAGAACCAACAGGAAGCAGAAACCTGACATTCCACCAGCGCACTTCCTCCTCCAGACCTGCTGCTTTTCTGCATCTCTCTGGTCTCTTCTCTATTTCTTGTCTTTTGCCTTCTCTATTGTTTATTTCTTTCTTTTTCTTTTTTTTTTTTTTGGACATTTTAAATATTTTCACAGACAGTTCTTTTTATAGGCACTTTCCTTTCTTCCACTTGTTTTCCTTTCCTGGTTCGCACCACTTACAACCTTACATGATGCACCACAGAAGACGTGTTGCTTCCCCCTTGGAAACACAAATGGCTAGTCGGAGTTTGACACCAGAGGTGTGAGCTGTCCTTGTGCCCAGAAATGCCGGACTCACAAGTGCCTTTCACGGCCAGATGTCCAGAATTTAGTGTCACCGTGTTCTTAAACTTTTTTGAATTTACTTGTTCATATAATGCTGTCCAACGTGTTTTTAAATAGTGATGCTTGTGTTTATGAGTTCTTCCAGGGGCGTGGAGAGCCGGACCATTGCGGCTGTCTCCCAGGCAGGTGCCCCAGTGACTGAGCACAGGCGGTGCACGTGGGGCGGCCAGTCAGGTGTCAGCTTATCCTCCTCATATCCCAAGCACCACTTCCCCCAGTTCCCTGTGGTTCACACAGCAGTCGTCGCAGGCTGGGTTAATGAGGTGTTTTAGTGCTTTTAGAGTGAGTTAAGGTTGTCACTGTTTTCTCCCTTTTCTCATGGAGCTACTGGCTCCTGGGAACTGCTGCCGAAGTGCCAGTCAACCGGGTTTTTCCATGAGACTCAGGTTGTAATAGATGTTTCGTTAGAGGGTGTGACGCTGGTTGCTGTATTTCATTAGTGCCTTTTCCTGTGAGATGCCAGTAGGTTAGTAAATACACCATCCAAAGAGAATCACTTTTTAAAAAAGCTTTTTAATTTAATTGCACACATACACATGCATACACATGAACACACGCAGACACACAGACATACCCATGCACACTCATGCACAGACAGACATGTACAGGCGTACACACACTTTTCCCCTTAGGACTTTAAACTTCTTTTAATTTCAGTAGCAAACTTTGTAAGACTCTGCTGTGGTTTCTTTGAGTTTCAGTGAATGTGTCTGCTTTTTGTAAATCTCACACATTTTTGGTTGTTAGCCTAATGCTAAAACCCTGCATTCAGGGGGTCAAGGAGGTTTGTAACTGCCTGGTGTTGTCCATGACTCTCTTTCCAAGGACGTCCCAGTGAGTAGTCAGGACACCGAATATATTTCATGACTTTATTTAAATGTATCTTCTAAGGTGATGTGTGTGGAAGTGCACTGAAACCTGCACAGTGTTAGCTCTAGAATAATAATAATCCAGTTGTTCTTACCACACAGAACAGCGTAAAGCTGCCATGGCCCCTTTTGAAGTGTTTTCACCTGTGTTCCTAAGTGCCTCACGCCAGCACAGTCATTGTTGCAGATGCTGCTTTAAACCTCTGTGGTTTCCTCAGCTCCCTTGCTTTTCATTGAAAAGACATTCCGATCAAGTCCTTGTTACTCTCTAAAGTGGTTCCCACAGCTCTGGGCGGGGGGTGGGGCAGAGAGGACAGGCCTGGGTTCTCGGTGGGCTGGGTGTCATGTGAGGGAGCGTATGGAGCACACTCACAGTTGTCGTGGTGCCCCGCAAAGACAAGAAAGCATGACCCGTGTTTTCTGGGCTGGGGGTGGGCTGCAGAGAGGTTGTGGGGAGGGCTTCATGGAAGGAGGAGGGGGAGCACGGCCCTGATCGCTCCCGTGGGACAGAGCTGCCATGCCCCAGATGCTCACCTTCTGTTCCTCACTGGGACCCCCAAGACAGCTCCTGTGTTTATGGCTTCATACTTGTGGAGAGCAGGGCCGATAAAATGGCATTGATCTGGTTGAGATAGGGTCAAGTATAGGAAACATAATGGTATCACTCTTGTCAACCAAGATGGCTGCCAGCCAGCCATGACACTTTGGTTCAAGAGGGAAAACTACCTCAGTCATGCCAGATGCATCTGGCAAGGAGACACACCTAAGATACCTGCACACATGATCAGAACGGCCGTGTGTGCAGAGCAGGACCGCCCACAGATAGGTTCCTGGGAAATTCTATGCCTGCCATCAGGGGTGCCAGGACACACTTATCAAGAGGCCCAGAAGGATGGAGTCCACTACCCTCAAGGTATAACTGAGGCAGGCTCCAGACCACTGCTGAGACAGCTGAGCTTTACATACCAGAGGTCTGCTCCGTGCCACACTGATCTCCCTTGGCATCGGCCAACGGAAGCTCTGCCCTGCTGGGTCAAGACTGTACCCTCTCTGATCTGTGAGACCAGCTCTTCCTTCAAGACACTGACAGCTCCCTTGCCCACCATGCTGTCTCCTGGACCTGTTTGCTGAGTTTGGGACTCGGGCTCAATATCTCCCATTGATTGGGGGGGGGGGGGAGCTGTGTGTGTGTGTGTTTCCTCCTAGGTTGCAAGTGTGAGTAGGATATTAATGTATGCTGATGTTCTACTTTGAGTGAACCTGCATTCACTAAAAGCTGAGTGAATGGCATAGTTCTCTTATATGACTCTGGTCTGTTTCTTGGTGCCATGTTGCTCAGCAGGCAGCTATTCCTACACTTGCAGGGCTGACTTATAGGAAAGACTATATCCCAAAATGTACACTCACGACAACACCCTTCAGAAGGGATGGAGGAATTGATGGCGTGTTATTAACACCTTATTTACGAGGTGCCAACTGTTCGTCATTTCCTTTAAAAGTTCCTAATGGAAATAGCTCCTCAGAACACTCCTAACCACTTCACCAGTTTTCTGTTCAGCACAAATCTCTTTTTTCTCCAGGATAAACACAGGTTCAGGGAGGCCCGTGTGCCTGTTCCACCCGAACCCCTCTCCTGGGGCAAAAAAGACCGTTTAATCCTCACCTCTCAAATCACTCATTAAATGATGGATGGATGAATGAATGAAACCCAGCACCAATCATTCACAACAGTGCACAAAAGAATATACTGTAGGTCCTTGAATAATGTCATTTCCTTCGACCTTGTTTCATTATGATGTTGATGAGAAGAAAAATTGCTTTGTGGCGGGGCCACTGTCTTGGTGGTTTGTACGTCCTTCCCATGTCTATGTGGGTTTCTCGAGGGCCTCTGATTTCCTCCCACATCTCAAAGATGTGCACGTGAGGTGAATGGTGTGTCCACACTGTCCCCGTCAGAATGTGGGTATGGGAACGAGTGACCCTGTGATGGAGGGTGTCTTATCCAGCGTTGCACCCCGAACTGCCAGGGGAGGCTCCAGCCACCCGTGACCATGGACTGGGATAAGCAGCCTGGAAAATCGTTCTTTTTTGTTTTTATTATTTTTCTTAAGTGACTGTATAACCCACATTTATTTCAGTGTTTAATACTAGAAGTGTTTCAGGTCTTTAGAAACTGAGTGATGTTTCTGTGACCAGGAATATGCCGTGAAAACTTAACTCTTGTTTATATCAGTTCTCCTAGGATTTCCTTATATGTTGTTTCTCTTAAAGTTGTAGTTTCCAAGAAGCTATCAACGATGTTAAGTGAGGACTTACTGTGTAAAAGTGGCTCTGAGTGTTAACACAAAAAAAGGGACAGTGCAAATATAAGCTGTGATACTTGAGTAATTTTGATTTGTTTCCTACTTTTTACTATGAAGCTGAAAAGAACCAGACTAGTTGTCACTTTCTGTTACTCAGTCCTTATATAAGCTTTCTTCTTAAAAAAGAAAGATGTACTAAATCATTTAATTGCAGAGTGAAAGAACACAAAATGCCGGGGGGGGGGGTGGGCAAAAAATCTCACTCCACTATCTATAATTTAGATCGCAGAGTTTTCAAGGTGTTTCCCTCTAAACCTTTCATTAACTCCATCCCACCATGGATGCTGGCGTTGGCATGTTGCAGAATGATTCAGGGCCATGTATTCTTGACCAGAGCCTCAAGGAGGCTCGCACCTAGAACTGCTTGGCCATAACAAGATGCTGTTCTGTGTGGGGGACATTTGGAAGCAGCGCTGTCTTTAGAGAATGTGTCATCTTGCGTATGGGAGCAATGACCCTCCTGACGATTGCTTTCCCCTGTGCAGTTTGCTTGTGGTTCCTCTTATGTTCCATGGAGCTTTTGAACAGATTTCTGCCCATCAGTGATGTGACGATAATTTATGCATTGTGGGCCTGGGGCCTATGTTCTATGTTGCTCTCTCTCACTTTGCTCAGGCTAGCTTTGGGTCAAGGCCTGGTGGGTCATCTGTACACTTTTAGGAGATGAAGGGTCCTCCTGGGTAACTGTCTCTCTGTTCACACAGTTGAACCAGTTTTATCTGTCATCTGAAAATTGAACTGAGTTGACTTTCTCAGCCAAGTGTGATCAGGAGTCTGAAGTTTAATTCCTGGGTGAAGTGACCACGACAAGAATGTGTCTTTTGACTTGAAATTGAAATTAGAATGATGGGGAACTGTAGGAGAAGCCCATATGAGATTACACAGCGTCTGTGACAGGCTGCAGTTTATCAGGTGTGTGAAAATCTTTATGAAAACCACAGGGGGAATAACTAACAGAAAGTCTTCTTAAAATAGAAAGTGTGTTAAAAATGCAACCTAATTTTCTGTGTAAAGGTCCATCAAAAGGTAACCCAATTTTCAGTTTAACAGTAGGGTAGGAGCTGGAGAACTATTTCTGAATTTCATTGAAATTGTTTTCTTTTATGCATAAACCATTGTTTTTCTAGGCGATGACTGTGAGTACTATCTTGTGCATACTCAGGTGATGCTGTGTGTGAAGGAGGCACGTGATCCCTCTGTGATTTTTGCCAACTTATAAAATATGTGATGTTGCAGCCCGTGATGCCGCTTCTGTTTCTCTGTGATAGTAGTTTCATTTTGCTCTTAAAATTAACAGTAAAGTTGCCCGGCTGGTGTAGCTCAGTGGATTGAGCGCGGGCTGGGAACCAGAGGGTCCCGGTTCAATTCCCAGTCGGGGCACATGCCTGGGTTGCGGGCCGGGTCCCCAATGAGGGCCATGTGAGAGGCAACCATACATTGCTCTTTCTCTCTCCCTTCTCCTCTCTCTGAAAAAAAATAAATAAATAAATCTTTAAAAAAAAAAAAACAGTAAAGTTGACTTTCTTTTTGGTGTCGGTTCTGTGAATTTTATTGTGTTTATTTGCAAGCTGTTTATTCACTTTATTAAAGTGTCTGTTCAAGTCTTTGCCAGTGTTTTATTCAGGATGTTGTTAGTCCTTTGCCAGATAGTGTTTGAAAACATTTTTTTCCCAGTGATTAGCTTAGTTTCTTAAGAATACCTTTTTCAGAACAAATTTTTAAATTTATTATAATTTTAATGCTTTATGCTTATGTCATGTCTAAAATGTCTTTGTCTAACCCAAGTCTTGAGGATTTTACCCTGTGTTTTCTTCTCAAAATTTTATAGTTTTTCGCCCTGGCTGGTGTAGCTCAGTGGATTGAGCGCGGGCTGGGAACCAAGCGGTCCCGGTTCGATTCCCAGTCGGGGCACATGCCTGGGTTGCGGGCCAGGTCCCCGTGAGGGCCATGTGAGAGGCAACCATACATTGCTGTTTCTCTCCCTCTCTCCCTCCCTTCCTCTCTCTCTAAAAATAAATAAAAATAAAAATCTTTTAAAAAAATGTTATAGTTTTATGGGGTTTTTATTCAAATAGATGCCTAGTTATTCCATCACCATGTTGAAAAGACTGTCCTTTCTCTATTTAATTTATTTTGCACCATTGTAAAAAAAAAAATATCAGCCCTATTTTTGTGGTTCTATTTCTGGGCTCTATCCACCTCTACCTTCGTCAGTGCCACATTGTTCTCATTATTGTTGTAAATTTGTGGTAAATCTTAAAGTCTGTCAGTGTGGTCCGTCCAGCTTTTTTCTCCTTTATCACGTTTCTTTAGCTATTCAACTTCCTTTGACTTTTCAAAACTTTTAGAATTAGGTTGTCTTTCTCTACAAAGGATTCTGCTAGGATTTTAACTGGAATTGGGTTCAATTTGTCATTTGCAGGGAATTGGCATCTCACGTTGGTTTCCTTGACATGCACATGGCATGTCTCTTAATTTATATGGGTCTTTGATTTTTTTATCAGCATTTTGTGGTTTTTCAGTACGTAGATCCTACCTGCTTGTAAGTTTTGTTAGATCTATGCTCAAGTATTTCTTTTTTCATATAGCTACTTTAAATGATATTACTTTAAAAATTTTAGTGCCAAATATTCATTGTTATATGTTAATGTGATTTGACTTGGTATGTTGTAATCTTGCTAGAGTCAGTATCAGAGACAGGAATTAATTTTATATTTTCCTTAGGATTTTTTTTTTAAAGATTTTATTTTTATTTATTTTTAGAGAGAAGGGAAGGGAAGGAGAAAGAGAGGGAGAGAAACAGCAATGTATGGTTGCCTCTCACATGGCCCTCACGGGGACCTGGCCTGCAACCCAGGCATGTGCCCTGACTGGGAATCGAACCGGGACCCTTTGGTTCCCAGCCCGCGCTCAATCCACTGAGCTACACCAGCCAGGGCTTCCTTAGGATTTTTTGTGTCGGCTTTTGGTTTGACTGATTTTGCTATTTTTTTTGTGTTTTCGTCTTCTTTACTTTTTCCCTTTTTTCTTTCCTTTCACTTGCTGTGGATTTACTTTACTTTTCTTTCCCTATTTTCTTAAAGTAGAAGCTTGGATTTTTGGTTTGAGACCTTTCTTCTTTTCAAATATAAACCTTTAATGCATCATTTTTGTTCAGTTGACAATACTTTTTACTTTGTATTGAGAGCTCCTGGTAGTTTCATGTAGTTCATACAAATCTCAATTTAGCTAGTGATCAAATGAAAATTACTGCAGGTTTATTTCCTGTATTTGTTTCCTAATTTCACACTCTGTGCCTGGACCTTGAATGAAAGTAGCTGAGCTTCTTGGAGAGATGGTGACATGTGGTTTATTGATGATGTAAAAATTAAGGTGGGAATTCAAATATAAGTGCCCTGAAAACCAGGTTTTAGGATTTGTATTATGATATGGCCGAGTCCTTAGTGCAGCACCTGGTATGCAGGAGGCAAGATCTGTTGAATGATGAGTGCTGTGCATCTTTTAAGGCACTGGCTTATTTGCTGAGTTAAGGATAAGTTCACTCTCATTGGTGCTTTTGCACCCTGGGCCCTCAGCGTACCTGAACTGCTTTGCTCTGCAAGCTAGTAAACAACAGGACCTCGTTTTCAGTTTTTTTTTTTTTTTTTGGCACATTGATTTAGGCTTCAATTATTATTTTAAAATGAAAGTTGTTTTTTTCCTATTTTCTGATTGTATGTGCTCAACTTCCCTCTATTACTGGGATACAGTTCCAATGTATTGTTACCTAGTAAAGATTAAAAATTACCTATAAATGCACATGTACTTGCCTTTCCAGCAGAGATCTGTAAATTCCAACAATAAAGCAGAGGTTTTTGTTTTCACCTTTTTCTTCCTCTAAGAATAAATCAGTGGGTGCAGGATTGTATAAGTTATTCTGTATTATTTGGCTTTTGAATAAATACAATGTAGTATTAATAATTACCACTTGATCAAAGTTGAGCAAAAATGTTTAGAAAGCATAATTTTCTGTAAGCTAAAAGTTTGTACTGTTTTGGTTATTATTATTTAATCAGGTGGATTCATCAAAATTTCATCACACAGACATGAGGTGCCAGGGTCATCCAGATGTTTTATTCCTAATAGTTCAAGGCATATTTAAATCCACATGTGATTTTGTGCACAGAACCTCAGAGAGTTTGCTGGCGGAATTTCTGCAGCTCATTGGTCTCACAAAGAGAAATAACAATTGTAGTAACTTATCCAGAATAACTAATGTATTGCACATGTCTTTGCTAAATAATTTACTCTTCATCCCACCCCTTACCCCCCAAATCCAAAAGCCCTTTAAATTAATTGCAAGCCTTTTCAGGACTGAGTCATTATTTTAGGAAGCAGTATTTGTGTGTGTGTGTGTGTGTGTGTGTAATCTGAAGATAAAAATTTTAGCATATTTAGCACATACAGATAAAAAAAGTATCTCTTTTTTTATCCTAACCTGAGGATATGTTTATGATTTTTAGAGAGAGAAGAGGGGGGATGGAGGGAGAGAGACATACATATGAGAGAAGCATTGATTGGTTGCCTCCGGTATGCACCCCAACTGGGGATCGAACCGGCAACCTAGGTATGTGCCCTGACTGGGACTTGAACATGCAACTTTTTTTTCTTTTGGTGTATGGGATAATGCTCCAACCAACTGAACCACCCGGCCAGGGGTCTATATCTTTTTATTTTTAATTAATTAATTATTGTATTGTTCAAGTACAGTTTTCTACCTTTCTCCCCACCCCTCCCCCCTTCTTCCCCCTTTTCCAACCCCACCTTATTATTGTCAATGTGTCCTTTATAGTTGTTCCTGCAAACCCTTCACCCTTTTCCCCCATTATCCCCTCTCCCCTCTGGTCACTGTCAGCCTGTTCTATCTTTTTTAATATTAAGGATTTTGTCTTTATTGGCTTAAGAGATTATTTCTTTTTTTTAATTTTATTTTCAATTATGGTTTAAACTCAATATTGTTTTCTATTAGTTTCAGGCGTATGGCATAGTAGTTAGACAATTATATACTTTACAAAGTGTTTGCGCCCAACCCCTGATATTTCTTGTGCCCCCTGGCACCATACATAGTTTCTACAATATTGTCGACTATGTTTCCTGTGCTGTACTTTACATCCCCGTGACTATTTTTTAACTGCTAATTTGTACTTCTTAATTCCTTCACCGTTTTCACCAAGTTCCCCTATTTCCTCACTCCTCTGGCAACCATCAGTCTGTTCTCTGTAGCTATGAGTCTGTCTCTGTATGTTTGTTCATTTATTTTGGTTTTTAGATTGCACATACAAGTGAAATCATACAGTATTTGTCTTTCTCTGACTGACTTGTTTCATTTAACATAATACCCTCTAAGTTACAGGTGGCAAACACGAGGCATGCCTTCTTTTATCCGGCCCGGCGCCTTGTTTCTACCCAGTGGCAGTGCTGAGCTCCTTGCCCCTAGTTAAGGAGTAGTTACATTTATACAGTCCTAAGATTACATTTGGCCCTTTGAAGGCAACTACGAGGCTTATGTGGTCACCAGTGAAAATGAGTTTAACAACCCTGCTCTAAGTCCATCCATGCTTCTGCAAATGATAAGATCTTGTTCTTTTTTATGGCAGAAAAATATTCCACTGTATACATGTACCACATCTTTTTTATCCAGTCGCTATTGATGGGCACTTCTGTAGCTTGACTATTTTAAGTAATGTTGCAGTGAACACTGGGGTGCATAGATTCTTTCAAATTAGTGTTTTGGGTTTTTTGGACATAATCATATACCCAAAAGTGAACTTGCTGGGTCATAAGGCATTTCCATTCTTAGTTTGTGGATGACCCTTATTGTTTTCCACAGTGGCCGCACCAATCCACATTCTCACCAATAGTGCATGAAGGTTCCCTTTTCTCCACATCCTCGCCAGCACTTGTCATTTGTTGATTTGTTGATGACACCCATTCTGACAGGTGTGAGGTGACATCTCATGCAGTTTTAATTTGCATTCCTATGATAATGAGTGACACTGAGCATCTTTTCATATGTCTGTTGGCCATCTGTATGTCCCCTTTCCAGGTGAGAAGTGTCAGTTTAGTTCCTCTGCCCAGTTTTTAATTGGATTGTTTTTTTTTTTTTTTTTAAGATTTTATTTATTTATTTTCAGAGAGAGGAGAAGGGAGGGAGGAAGAACAATGTATGGTTGCCTCTCACATGGCCCTCACTGGGGGCCGGGCCCGCAACCCAGGCATGTGCCCTGACTGGGAATCAAACCGGGACCCTTTGGTTCCCAGCCTGCGCTCAATCCACTGAGCTACACCAGCCGGGCTAATTGGATTGTTTTTTTATGTTGAGTTGTGTAAGTTCTTTATGAATTTTGGATATTAACCCCATATTGATTATATCATTGTCATATTCTTCTCTTACTCAGCAGGTTGTCTTTGTTTTGTTGATAATTCCCTTTGCTGTGCAAACATTTTTTAGTTTGATGTGGCCACATTTAAAAATTTTTTCTTGGGTTTCCTTTGCTTGAGGGGATATATCAGAAAAACATATTGCTGTGAGAAACGTCAGAGATTTTATTGCCTGTATTTTCTTCTAGGAGTTTTATGGTCTTACATTTAGCTCTCTAATCCATTTTTAGTTTATTCTTATAACAAGGTGGTCTGATTTAATTTTTTTGCATGTATCTGTTCAATTTTCCCAGCACCATTTATGAACATACTGTCTTTACTCCATTATATGTTCTTAACCTCCTTTGTTGTATGTTAATTGACCATAAAGATGTGGGTTTGTTTCTCAGCTCTGTGTTCTGGTCCATGGGTAATATGTCTGTTTTTATGCCACTCTCATGCTGTTTTGATTACTGTTGCCTTGTATAGTTTGATATCATGTAGCCTGAGACCTCCAACTCTGTTCTTTCTCAAGATTGCTGTGGCTCTTTGAGGTCTTTGTGGTTCCATATAAATTTTTGGATTATTTGTTCAAGTCCTATGAGAAATACCATTGGTATTCTGATCGGAATTGCATTGAATTTGTTGATTACTTTGGGTAGTATAGACATTTTCATGACGTTAAGTCTTCCTATCCATGAGAGTGGAATGTTTCTGTTTATTTGTATCTTCAGTTTCTTTCTTCAGTGTCTTACAATTTTTCAAGTACAGGCCTTTTATCTCCTTGGTTAAATTTATGTCTAGGTATTTTATTTTTTTTATGCAATTGTGTATGGGCTTGTTTTCTTAGTTTCCCTTTCTGATAGTTCATTATTGGTGTATAAAAATGCCATCAATTTCTGGCATATTCTGTATTTTGAAACCTATAAGAGGGAGGCAATATTCAGTCATTCTTATTTCCTAATAAGACCTTTGTTTTCATTTTTATTTTCTATTACTGGCCCAGATGGGACAATTTGTTGAAGAAAGTCATGGAATCGTTAATTTAGCACCACTTTATTTCTACCTTTAAAAAAGTTTTAAAAGTGAAACTATAATGGTTATTCAATCTTTCATTCAGCAAACATTTAAGTGTGTCTGTTTCATTTACTACCCTTTACCAATCATCTGTCACATAGTAGGTATTAATAAATATTTTTTGGACGAATGAATAAATCAGAAAGTAAATTCAGGATTTTTCTGTGACATTTGGAAATGTCAAAGTGAAGTTTCGGTAGGAGCATGAAGTTTATTCCACAAGGACTGAGTCAGAGCTGAGTGTTACTATAGCCATTTCAGATTTGACTCAGTGTTTGGCTGCAGTATCCTCTTGAGATTCTGGATTCTATAAGGTCAGGCTGATCCTGTGTTGCAGAGTTTATTCCATCTGATAGAAGAAGTAAAGGTGGCTCCTTGTTTCAAGGGAGGAATGCTGGGCCATGTCAGCACGCCAGTGGCAGGCTGGGTGCTCACCAGCATCTCTGGGGTTTGCAGCCCCTCCAGGCCCTGCTGCTGGGACAGTCAGGGCAGGGTGCAGGGAGTGAACTGTGAGCTTGCCTTTGATCCCGACAGCCTACCACCAGAGAGGTAGGTGGCTTGTGAGGGGAGTTGATGTGTGCTACCTGGGTGTCTCCTGTAGGTGGAGATGCTAAAGAGTGCCAGACACAGCCCAGATCTCACGTAAGGAATTATAGGTGGCCTGCGCCTCCTAAGGGGTCCCCAGTTTTATTCTCTAATTGTAAAGTTACTCTCAGTGGTCCTGTTTGTCCCAGGAATCCACCTGAGCGAGAGCTGGTCAGCTTGGCATTGGGATCCATCCACTCCTCTCCAGTCACGATGGTGTCAGGCTCCTGAGTCAGCACTTAGGTTATTATAAAGTTTGAGGGGTTAATGTATCAACGAGTTCCATAGGATAGCATTGACAACTTAACAAATGACAACTGGACATTCCAGGTATCCTTTGGAAAAGTTATCAGTAAAGCCCAACAGTTTAAAAAGGGACATAGATAAAGGATGTGAGTGCTTTGGTTCATGGTATCAGTGCCGGCAGTAAGCAAATCAGCAATGAAGTGTATGTAAGCATCTGTCAACCTGGCCACTGAGTGGATCGGGTGGTGTTTCTAGTGAGTGAGCCATTTTAGTCCATTCAGAAGGAATCAAGAAATTGAGGAGGATCTCCTTAGAAGAAAAATTCATTCAGACTAAATTTTTCAGAATTGGTGCCTTCCCTGAACAGGCGGTTGAGAATAATAAAAAATAAAAGCAGAAAGTCATTGTCAATACAGTCAATGGTTCTTTGTAAACTAATGTTGGTAAGAAGTATCAGTTTGCAAATAAATAATACCGTAAAGGGAAAACTTTAGCAGTTACAGAGTCTTAAAGTTTTTGTTAACTATTAGCCAATAGGGTTCAACAGATGCTCTCAGTGTCCTTCATGCTGCTGCCCAGGAGGAATTTTTCAGGCCCCAGTTGTCACTGGGGGAAAGCGTGAGCTGGCACCCGTGCTCGTGGAAGGTTAAATGTGGTAGAACCGGGGCAAGATGAGCGCTGCAAGTCTGAAGGTACGTTGCTTTCTTCCCTGAAGAATTTTATTTGGCTGAGACATAATGGGCAGAAATTGAATTTCAGGTAAATAAAATGTAATTCAAGCAGTCACTGATGGACGGAAAGTGCATTCCTAACAAGACCACTACAGAGAGCCACATGGGGACTTGCAGAAGCAGCAATGACAGCGTGCTGGTCACATGTGACAGAGGCCAAGCCTGGCCCATGGTACCAAGTAACCACCTCTAGAAGTGAGAAATTGATAAATTGGACCTCATCGAAATTAAACACTTCTCTGTGAGAAAGCCTGTAAAAGGGTGATGAAGAGACCCGCTGCACATTGGGAGCAGATGTTTGCAGCTCACAGACCCAGCAAAGGACTGTTCACAATGTATAAAGAACTCCAAGAACTCAACAAAGCTACTAAAAATCCAGTTAGAAAATTGGCTGAGGACATGAACAGACATTTCGCCATCCATGCCAATGGAAAATATGCATGTGAAAATAGGTTCAACATTATTAGGAATCAGAGAAAAGCAAATTAAAACCATCATGAGCTATCACTACTTACCTATTGGACTGGCTAAAATGAAAAACAGTAATAATACCAAGTGATGGTGGGGTTGCAAGAAACTGCCCGTCCTTGGGGACTTTGCTGGGAATGTGTTCCTGCGTAGCCCTGGGATTCTCAGGCACAGGTGTGGTGAAGTGCTCATGGAATCTCCCTGAGCTGCTCTCACTGAGGCTGTGTCTGGGTAGACAAGGCAGACTCTTGAGTCCTTTGACTCACTGGTGCTAGAATAGAAACAGCCAATCAAAGGGCTGGAGCTGCTGAAGGCTCTTAAGTCCCTGACTTAGATGATTCTGGAAACCCTTATTGTAAAATCAAACTCTTGGTGAGTGGGAGTGTGCTCCCTAACATAGGAAGCTAATTGCTTACAATATTTTTAGAAAATCAGGGCTTTTATGGTGTTAGGTCCTTGCAGGTTAGCACCTTCCTAAAGCTAACGAGTGTAGAGTCAATCTCGAGCTGTGTTTATAGGGACCCACGTTTCATGTTTAGGTCTTTGCAGTGGAGGGACCTCTTGTGTTTACTCTGCTGCCTACTTCCTCTGATGTCAGAGTGGTTAAGCCTTTGATAAACTCAGCCAGTTTCTCATTTCTCCCTCTGGTTCTGCCTCATGGCCCTGCTCAGGAGAGCAGAAGTGGCTTCTGTGGGACCCGCTTCACAACTGTCACTAGTGGTTCCCCCCTTGCACCCTTCCTTTCCCCGCTCCTGTAGAGACCATCCTGTCTGCTTACTTGCCCCAGGCTACGCCACAAGACTGTCTGGATCCCAGGGGTGACACAGTTTTTGTGCAATTTGTCCTTCCTCTTCCACAGATGGCCTTGACATTCCTGCAGTGTGACATGTAGACAGTCCCATTGTGGAATGGCAGGAAAGCCGCAGTGCTGGTACCAGTAGTTCTGGATGATGCCTTCAGTGGGGCCCGTGGACAAGTGTCTTAGTCTTGCTGGGACCGTCACCTGTTGTGGAAAATGAGGGGGTGATGGTGATGGATCTCTCAAATTTAAATGCTGTGTTTATGTGTAAGGTTTCCAGAAAGATCCTGGCTCGCTGTTGAAAATCAGTGTTCCTTCCTTACATTTTGTGCTTCTGTTCCCCTCTCAATGCACCGTGCAAGGCCCAATGGTCTCTCCCTGTTTGTCTCCACAGGGGAGCTCTGGGGGGACGGGGCGGGCAAGGGGCTTACAAGGCTTCTGAGGTTTGGATGAGAAAGGGCTGAGCCTGCCGGGACCCTGGTCCCATCTGAACTTATGGATTTCTAGGTAGAAATAATGAAAGATGCTGTCGATCACCCCTTCCCATCGAGGAACAGATACAGCGTCCAGTAAAGCATACTTTCTTGCACAGAAGAGAAGCCACCGTCATGGAAGCAGCTTTGTTTCGTATTTATGTGGACTTCTCAAGAACTATCTCCCTAAGAGTGTTTTTTTTTTTCCTTTTTCTTTTTTGACAAAAGGAGGGAGGGATATGTGAATCCTAGAAAATAGTTATACTTGCTGGCTTAAAGAGTTTTTAGGAATTGATTATAGCAATTTGCCTGAAACCGGCCTATTTAAACTTCCCAGACTGGTGAGCAAGGCTGACCGCTGGTGGGGCGTCTCAGTGGGTGTGGGGAGAGCGCTGGGCGGTGCCGCCTGCTGGGCCCTGATGCTGTTGGGACTCTGGGTGGGGTGGGGGCGGTGCCCGGCAGCAGGAGGACTTACAGACCTTTCTCTGTCACCTACACAGCACTCTCCCGCATCTGGAAACTTTAGAAACCTCTATTGGAATGCTCATCTTTAAGATCTGCAGGCAGTTCGGGCCCCAGCACTCCTGTGCTGCGAGTACTTTTCCTTTACCATCGGCAGCTTTTCCCGTTGGCTGTGGGTGGACGGTGGTCGGCTCTTGCTGTCCTGTGGTTCAGAATGGAGCGGACTCCAGACAGGCTGTTTTCTTTAAAGCCTCTTGCAATTGGAGTTTTCGACATACCGAAGTGAAAAGCCACAGGGGACATTTAATATTTTTTTAAAAAGATAAAGCCTTAAGTGATAGTATACAGGAACTTATTGGCTGGAATTATAGTTTTAATATGTTGGCACATTTAAGATATTTTTTATCTTTCTGGTGATGCCATTAACTAAATGTTTTAAGGAGTTTTTTGGTCATTTACATATACATAAAAACCCAGTCATGTTAATATGTAGGTCTGAAGAATTTCCCCCTTCATTCTTAGAATAAGTCTTGTTGGCTTTGTAATCCTAGTGCAGGTTTTATGCTTATCCTGACTGCCTTAAAATATTCTCATGGAACGTAAATTTTTAAATTTTACATTAGAAATATGACATAAACTAATGAGCAATGAATACAGCAATATGCATAGTAACAAAGGGAAGCATAGTCACTGTGAAGTGATGTGAACATTGCACAAGAGGGCCAGGCTCATGAAGGACTTGTGGCCTTCTGGTGAGTTTGCTGTCAATCCTAAAAGTGCTGAGCAACCTTCGACGGACTCCAGGCAGGAGGTCATGCCGTCCTCTTAGTGACAGATCAGAGGGCTGCATGTGGAGGGAGGATGGGTGGTTGGGACTGGAGAGTGAGGGACGGAGCAGCTGTTTGGATCATGAACAGAGCTGTTGGCGTCGGCGTCAGTGACAAGATGAAAGAGAAGCAGAAGGATGACTTTCCTCAGGATTTGTGACACTTCTGTGATCCGTCTTTGGCCTCACCTCTCTGGACGGTGCATTGCCATAGTCCCTTCCAGCTTCTAACTGCATGTGACTTGCTAGCACGAAAGCATGGCTGCTTTCATGTGTCTTTCTGCCCAGCTTGGAGGCCAGAGCCATACTTGTGTGCTCCTTAGTGTTGATCACACCTTTGAATATGTAATAGATGCTGGCAGGTACTTATTGGGTTATTATAACTGCTTCATGCTTCTTGAAACACTTCCCTTTCTGTGTATGTGATTTTTTTCAACTATAGTAGAATGTTATAAGTGTGTTATTAATGTTTTATCAATGAGAAAAGTGAGACCCTGAGAAATCAGCTGCTCTTGTGGGGCCCCCTGGCTTGTGCTTGGGGAGGTGGAGGTTTGGGAATAGAGGTCCCTGGTCTGCCTGCTCCCACTCCTTTGGACCGATGGGTACTTGCCCGCGTAGCACAGTGTCTCTCTGCACAAAAGAGAAGTCCGTGCAGAGCTGACGGTCATGCTTCCTGCAGCGGGGCAAGAGGGAGAATGCCTGCAAGGGTGTCCCTAAGCCTTATAAAGCCATCAGTGTAGGAAAGAAATGCCATGAAGGTTCCTGATGGCCATAAAATTCCAAACATGGAAATGATTACTTTGTTATATGAAACATTTGTTCCAGCATTAAATAATAACTCCTGACACCAGAATGGAAACCATCACCATTAAGCCAGTGTGTTTACTCTGAATTGGTCCTGTTTTGGCTGGGGCCCCCACGTTAATGGCGGGGCGCTCTTTGCTGCCTGGAGAGCACAGGGCTCTGGGTTTCCTGTCCTGGCCGGAGCGCAGGTCTGCTGGCTCTGCGCAGGCCTCGCTGGGCTGATTTTGCCAGAGGGAGGCCGCGATGGGAAAACGGGGGGCCGCGGGGTCACCTTCCCTCTTGTATTCATGGGCCTGGCTTTCCCCTCGCTTCTCTCAGACTCGGGCTTTACTCTGAAACTGGTCTAC
The DNA here is from genome assembly GCA_004026765.1 of Micronycteris hirsuta. Lineage (NCBI taxonomy): Eukaryota > Metazoa > Chordata > Mammalia > Chiroptera > Phyllostomidae > Micronycteris > Micronycteris hirsuta. Next base: position 84,467 of record PVJI01004599.1, on the reverse strand, counting down.
CGTGTAGGTAAGAAAAAGAATGCCATTTGGGGAGGGAAATATGAATTATCTTTTCTGTCTTAGAGTATGATTTAACCATTTACTAATGGCAAGTGGTTTTGCTTTACTTGCGTTTTCATTTTATATTTATGGCTTGTCTGTAACTCTGTCTTTGTAAACAGAACACATGACAACTTTATTTCTACTGCTGGAATTTAAAGTCTTATGAGACTTTTTTAAGGATAACAAATTACACTTTTCATAAGTGGAAAGTGCTTCAAAAGACCACTTTAATTTTCTCCTCACTGGGATTACCAGTGATTTCTTCATTTGCTTTTCTGTTGTACCTAAAATGAAAAGGGAGTCCCAGCCAGTGTGGCTCAGTTGGTTGGGCATCGTCCCGCAAACTGAAAGGTTGCAGGTTCAATTCCCCGTCAGGTCACATGCCTGGGTTGCTGATTCGGTCCCCCGTTGGGGCATGTACAGAAGGCAGCCAATTGGTGTTTCTCTCCCTTTTTCTCCCTCCTCCCCCTCTCTCTAAAATAAAAAAATAAATGAAAATGGAGTTAAATAAATGAGTGTCTTGAGTATTCAAGCATGGAAAATACACTCTTTGGAATTTTATATGAAGAACAATCAAGTGTGGATCCTGTGATTTATGCCTTCTAGTAGCTACTTTTCAAGGAACAAAATTCCATAAATGTGTCATGGGTGGGGATGAGCTGTACCTCTCATTGATGATGATCTTTTAGCTCTAGGCTGAGAAAATACTAATTAACCTGCTGTAAAGCATGGGCTGTTCCTTGTAGGATGATAGATGTCAAACGAAACCTTGCTTAAAGATGTGACATGGAGCAGTGGGTCCTCTTTAGTAGCCTTTCCACCTCAACTTTCCAAAGTTTTATGCTGAAGACTGTGTTCGTTACAGATTCAGAGCGGGGAGAGAGGAGGGGTAGCCAATTGATCTTTCAGCCTAAACTGATGCAAAGTGAAGGAGGAATGAGGCGATACGTGGCACTGGGTGTAGGTCAACCTTGGACAGAAACCAGGGAGGCATTCATTCTGAGGGGGCAAGATTGTGTGAGAAGCCAGCCAGCTTCTGTCTATTATCTACCCATTATCTATCTAAATCTTTCTTACCTATCTATATCTACCTGTTGTTTACCTATCACCTATCTATATGTCATCTGTTAATCATCTGTTCTTTGTATCAGTCATCTATTATTTACCCATCATCTCACCATAGCTATGTCTATCTCTCTTCCCGGTCTGCATTGTATTACCGCAAACACCTCATAGGTTGCTTCAGGACAATGGGTGTAAGTGTCCTTTGAGTCTGTCTGAGAGTCTTTTGGGTCTCCGACTACCAGATGCTAAAGTGGTTCCAGAGTTAAAAATGCGTGGACTTTAGCCCTGGCTGGTGTAGCTCAGTGGATTGAGTGCGGGCTGGGAACCAGACGGTCCCGGTTCAATTCCCAGTCAGGGCACATGCCTGGGTTGCAGGCCAGGTCCCCGATGAGGGCCATGTGAGAGGCAACCATACATTGCTGTTTCTCCTTCTCTTTCTCCCTCTCTTCTCCTCTCTCTAAAAATAAATAGATAAATAATTTTTTAAAAAATGTGTGGACTTTGTCCCTGAGAAAGACTGTGTGTAGCAAGGGCATATTTAGCCCTGATGCTCAGGGACCTGAGTGAACCTGGCCCCTTGTCACAGATGCTGGATCCTTCTGGGTAACACACAAGTCAGACTGTTGTGTTACACACTCTAATAATGGAATTGTTATTGATTTTCCCCTCTGCCCTTTACCTCATGGTCCCTAAGCAGTTAAACAATCACCCTGTGTTTGCTGAGATTACAAATGCAGCCTCTGTCCAGTCATTTATTTGAAGTCACTCTGACACTTGTGTCTGCTGCTCACTTGTGTGACTAAACCCATCAACACGCAGCCCTGATTTGTGAAACATCAGGGGTCAGGACTCGGCCTGGAGGACACTGACCCATAAAGGCATCACAACCTGGTTTTGAGGATGAGAGCCACTCATTTATTTTTGTAACCAAAGTAAACCATTGGTAGCCACCGAGGCCTCGTGGGGAGAGCAGCACTGTGACTTGGGCAGAATTCTGCGCAGCAGGAGCCGTGGCGTTGCGGTGTTGCAGAGCTGGGCCGGGCTTTGGAGGGTGACCGTGGGCAGGGGGTCCCTGAGAGCAGGACGTCCTGGGTGGCTGGAGCTGGGCAGGACATCCAGAGAATGCTGACCACATTGGTGTTAGTCCAAGTGGCAGATTCTTAGTGTGATTTCAAGGGGAAAAGTGTTAGATTTGGACAAGCTTTGTTTTCTTTTTAGATCTGGAGCTCTGAGCTAGAAACAGAAGTACAGTTGTGCCTCAGTTTCTTACCTTAAACTCAGTTGTTACAAGGATTAAGAGATTATTTAGAACCTGTAGGACAGAACCACACTGACACCTTCCCCTTTAAGAGGGGTCATGATTTCTTGGAGAAAGTGTTTATTTTCCTTTATGCTTAAGGTCTTAAAAATCAGAGTTTTTCAAAGTAAGAATTGAAAGTCAGAGTTCAGAGTGAGTTTCCTGTGAACCCCCCTTATACTTAAATGTTCATCTGAGAGATTTTTAAAACTTGAGCTGAGTTTTGGGTATACCAGCAAAGATGCTGTGAGTTGCCAAGTGCTGAACAGCCAGTAGAATTGGCTGGGAATGGGCACCCTGGTTAACGGTAGGTGTCTACCTCGTACACAGGGGCTTCTTGGGAAGCCGGATTGTGCTAGTTGATGGTGTCTCCCCTGATACTCTCACTCCCATGTTCCTTTTCCTGGTCCCTGCTTTTGTTTCATCCAGGTGTCCCTTGGGTTGCAAAAGCTGACTGGTTTTGAATTTGTAAAATGCTGAGCTGAAGCCAAAGTGGGTTAAGGGAGAATACAATTAGCACAGAAACTAGCTTCCTGATAGTTTTGTTATTTCCAAAGACTGGTCAGGGGAGAACACGTGGTGAAGGACAGTGAAAATGCTGGGGAGGAGGGGGCAGCTGCCTGCTCAGGGATCTCCAGGGGGCTGAGAGGATGGACCTCCTGGGAGGCTGTTCCTGCTTTGCTGTCAAAGAGCAGAAAGTGCCTCTTTCTGCAGGTTAGTTTATCATGTTTTCTCAAAGCCAGATGTTTTCCTCTTTCTTGCAACGTTACACAAAGAGCAGTCAGAGCAGCGATTTTCGACCTTTCTCATCTCATGACACACATAAACTAATTACTAAAACTCTGTGGCATACCAAAAAATATATTTTTGCCGATCTGAGCAATAAGATAGGTATAATTTTGATTCAGTCACACCAATGACTATTGTTATGTTGGCTGTTGTTGTTTTTTAAAAATTTGATGATCTAAAGGAAAAGAGATCAGTGCCCCTGACTAAGTAGTCGGGTATTGCCTGTTTTAAAAGTTCTGTGGCACACTGGTTGAACATTGCTGGGTTAGAGAGAAGTCCGGAGGGGGAGGGTAAGGTGTGAGAGCCACTTCTCTGGCAGCATCTCCATTACTCGCTCACTTCCTTGTCCTGACCAACCACAGAGCTGTTCCAGAGTGTGCATATGCATGTGGGTGTTTAGGATGTTGAAATTTTGGATGTCTTTAAAAACGGAATATTTGATGGGGTCTTTCCAAAAAGGACCGACCAGCCCCAGCACTGAGTGGCGAACGGGCGCAGGTGCAGAGCATGGCAGACCTCGGATGGGGGCCTCGTTTCACTTTAGTCTGGTCTGCAAGCTGACAGTGGCCACTCTCAGGTGTGGCATCAGAAATGCTCATCAGCTGAGAACAGGATGCGTTTTCTATATCTTCCTGTTATTTATGGCCCCGTGTTTAAAAATGAGTCATGTGTTTCGTGGGGTGGACAAGAATCTACAGTGGACTGTGAGTTACGTGGCATAAAATAAACACTGAGGGCATTTTATGGTCTGTTCGAGTTTAGTGAGCGTATCTCAGGAGAGAAAGCAAATTCACCACTTTGTGTGTTACTGATGCGGACTCCGCCGGAGGGGTCCGTGTGTTGTGGCTGCGAGGAACAAATGCACAGGGACTGCAGAAGTCCTGTGGAGACAAAGGGACAGCATGGCCACTCTCTGAGTGAGAGAGAGGGCCCCCCCCACCCCTGCCTGGACAGGCTTTTATTGCTTTTCTGGGTACATTACATAGTTTTGCTTTAGGTGGTTACCTTTTACAGATAACAAAGAAAAGAATGTTGCTAATTACTTCAAAGAGAAGGATGTTTGCAAATCAGGGGGAAAAGTGGTTGAACTGGTTACACTCCATACTTGGGAGGTTTAGCACAGATTTTAGGAAGTTACCTTAAAGATATGCAGTAAACACTTGTTGCCTCAATTCAGGGTGAGGGAGTTTTGGCAAAAAGCAAGCCTCAAAGCAGCCTAGGTACAATGCAGGCTTGATTCCCCACGGGAAAACCAATCTGTGGGCTTGGTTCCTGTGTGCCAGCTCGTTTCCTGACGGTTTTCCAAATCAGGGGCTGGGCTACATTCGCCGTGCCACGCGGATAGGTTCCCCATATATTATCTACAATAACTTGTCATTTGCCTGCTGTGTTTTTATGCATGCTGAGGTTTTTGGCTCTTCTGGGCATGATGGTTGGATCAGAATATTAGGAAAAAATGAGCAGATTCTAAAAAATTCAAGGGAAAAACCAATATTTTGTGTGCATTAGTGCTTATAGTTAGAAAGGCTGTTGTGTGCCCGAAGGTTGTTTTGTCCCATGTCCTCAGCACTTAGGAAGAATGTCAGCGTGGTGCTGATGGCTCCTGCTCTTCGGTATGTGAGACTCTGGCTATGACATTTTAATTCTCGTCTTACTGATAAGTATCTTTTTCACATGTTTTGGATTTCCATAGGTCCCATGTTCTTTAGCTTTGTTTTATTTAATGTTCCATTAGATCTAAGTCACTTATTTTCAAAAATATCCTAGCAGTTTAAAGTCCTTGGGACCGACACGCTGATTAGAAAAAAAACTAATTAATGGAAGAAGGTGATAATCAGTGGTGGTTTTGGGCAGCTTTCACCCGTGCAGACCTGCACTATCCGTGGTTGATTAGGTTAATGAGAGCCATGCAGACTGGGGAGGTTTCCAGCTCTGGCAGATGTGAATAAGATTGCAAGAATCTAATTCTGGATCCCATCAGAGCCAGAATCTTGAGAGGAGGTCTGGGCAGGCATTTTTATTTGTTCGAGGGCAAAGAGAAAAAGTCAAGGTGAATAACTAAAGTGTTTTCTTTTTAAATTATTAATTATAAGGCAAACAGAACACAAAGTTGTACCCGTATGTCTTCTTGGACTGTATAGAGTGATCAGCTGTACCTTTGGGGACCATTCTGAATCTTTCTTTCCTTCTCTTACAGGTGACATCACACAAAAAGGATATGAAAAGAAGAGGTCGAAATTAATTGGTGCCTACCTGCCCCAGCCTCCAAGTAGGTGACCTTTGGTGACCTGTCACCTGGTTTACAGAGTCAGCTGCAACGCGCGAGAGAAGGAGACGGGCTCAGATCCTTCTCGAGTCGCTGACGTGCACGAAGATCATGCTTCTGACATGGCACTTGTCACATTTAAGTTTTTCGTAGGACTGCGTGTATATTTTGTGAATATAGAATACACACAGGATATTTTACAAGTGTGCCTAATATATTTAATAAGTATTTCATCTGTAGGGAACATTAATATGGTTGATTACTTCAAAATGCTTATAGTTTAAATTAAGCCAATTGAAGTCATTGGGGGTCAGGCCAAATCTAGAAACCTAGAAAGTGATAGAATATTCTGCCTGGGATTATGAAATCATAAAGGGTGGTTTTGCTTTGAAAAGTGATTACAAAATATTATGGATTCTTCTGAAAGTACAAAATCTGTTTCACTCGATGTCCAGGTTTGTAGAATCTCTTTGCACTTGAGCCGGGCTGGAGCTCTCACACCTCAGTTCTAATGGAGCTCAGCTTGGTTTGAGGGTGACCTTGGGGCGACTAGGCTTTGGGAGTGATATAAAGCTAATGTGGGTAATGCTGTACTCAAGGAGGAATGGTGCTGCCTGAATTCTGCAGTTTTCACTGTTAAAACAAGGTTTACAGCGGCTCAGATGCTTCTGCTGGAGAAGGGTTATGCAGGTGCATTTAACGGATGGAGCCCCAGCTCTGTCCCTCGTGACCCCCAGGCTGCGGCACACCCAGTGATGCTCTGTCAGCTGATTAGGAGCATTTCCTGAAGCTTATATTACAGGAAACTTAATTTGTGTGTTTAGTTTCTGCTCTGATTGTATCTTTGTTTTGATTTTGTGTGTTTTCTTTCTTTCCTTGATTCTTTTTTTCTTTTTTATTGAATTTATTGGGGTGACTGGTTAACAAAATTATATAGGTATCAGGCGCACAGTCCCACAGCACGTCATCTGTATACTGTGCTGTGTGTTCGCCACCCCAAGTCAAGTCTCCGTCCATCACCATGTGTCCCCGCTACCCTTCTCCACTCTTTCCTTGATTCTTAAGAGAGTTAACATAAAGGCGGACCTGTTGTATAGCCTGACTTAGCTGATGGGCTGGATTTCCTGTTTTCTGGATTTTCAAAGGAAGAAGCCCTGTTCTATCTGAGTGAATTAAAAAAACAGGTTTTTGGTTGGCTGATGCCCACATATGAAAGGCTTTAGGAGCACGTGTGGGCAGATGAGTAGATGGTGGTCTCCCCATTTCCCCTTTCTCTTGCCCTCCAGCAGTACTGCCTGGTGACAACCTGTGGCCTATTATTTCGAGTCCCTTTCAGCAGGCGGCCCCTCCACACCTTAGAGGAGGGCTGGCAGGCTGACTGTAGGCTTTTGACATTGTCAGGCTCTCATTTCTGTGCCTTACCAAACAAGAGTGAAACAGAAGCAGTTCCCAGAAGGTGGTTCTCCAGCTGTGGTGCCGAGAGCGTGGCTGACTGTGTGGGCTGGGCGCTCAGGGTGGCACCCGTGTTGCATGGTCCCTTTGCATGGGGTCGGCAGCTCTGCTCAGCGCTGTAACAAATTTAAAAAAAACTAAAGTTTGAATTAATTAGTTTTTTTTCGACTTGTTACAGCAGCGAACGGAGCTGCGGTGGCCCGGTGTAGACTGCAGCACAGTGAAGGCGCCCCGAGGAGAACACCACACTCTGGCCACATCGGGGTGTGTGACATCAGAGAAGCCGCTGGCAGGGAGCGGGTGGCCAGCACCGCGGGAAACCGGCCTCTGTTTTACTTTCGTTTCGGTGAGCGCACTTTTCTGAGAGAGAGAGCGAGAGAGAGAGACCTTGTGGCAGGGACACATTTGAAATGGCCATCACCCAGCGCCATTGTAAACAGAAATGCAGGGCTTAGCTTTGGGGGGACACTAGAGGGCCCCAGTGTCTGAGCCCGCATTCTCCAGATGAAGTCACACAAGTTTTTGGTGGCCACGTGCTCCTTGGTCACGGAGTTGTCACAGACCCCAAAGCCATGACCATCCATCCCACTGACTCAGGGCCAATTCTGAGAGTGTTCTGTTAGAACGGAGTGTGGTGTTTCCACAGCCCTGCGCTCCCAGTTGTACACTGCTCACAAAACACTTGAGAAAGAAGAATGCGTGTCAAATTCCAGTTCTTTCCAAAATCGTTGGTCTTCTGCTGACCTTTGTCTCATAGCCAAACACGTCAGTGAAGGAAGAACTAGTAGGTTCTGGCCCCTGAGATCTACCGAAGGGAGTGAGAGCTACAGCCCTTCACAGTCCTGTCCCCAAAGGACAGTGTTATGGGACTCGATTGAAAAATGAAACCAATTGCTCGCAGAGTATTTTCTTAGAGGTAATGATCCTTGGAGGTCAAAATTATGTTAGTGCCTAATATTTTGAGTACAAGAAGCCCAAAAAGGTGAGTTCAGTGCATCTTTTAGTAGAATAAGAAAATAAGCATTTGTAAGTGTTTGGCTTATCTTCAAGGTTTTACCTCAAATAAAAGACATTGTTTGAACATCATATACAAATAATAAAGAGAGAAAATTTGATGTTGTAGTTGGCCTCCAGGATCTCTAAAGCGGCACCCTGCCTGGTTACCCCACTGCGGTTTCTTTTGGTCCCCTCTGAACCACTTGCTGGCAGATACAATAAATGTGCTGTGGGAAGCATGGAGGGTTGCTGAGTGGGTCGAGCGTTAGCTGTGAGATTCTTTCACAGTTACGCAGGTCTCACCCCCCGGACTGAATCGTGAGGAAGAGAGCCTGCTTGGGGACGCTGCTCTGTGGGCCTCGGGGGCCACCCCATACCCACTGGGAAGGAGATGGCCTGGTTCAGGTTTTCAGGATCGGCAGCTGGAGGCCCAGAGAGTTTTGCATTTTTACTGATAATCTTTGTTTTTGAGAAGTTACCCTGGGTGAACACTCACACGAAACTTTGTCTCTGGGAAGCAGTGAGGAGAGCAAGTGGTTCTGAATCAGGGAATTCTTTCATGCTCAGTCTTAGAAATGATTCTTTTGCTTTAGGATCTTTGTGCAAAATGTCCTGTGTTATGTTTCAGTTGCCCTTATCCTGTTATATACTTTCCTAGAAGAGGTTTATGTTTTGATTAACTTTTCTTTTTTCTTTTACATAATTTGTATTTATTGGAGAAAATTCTAAGACTTCTTCAAAAAGCATTCTAAAACTATCTCCATATTGTTTTTTGGGACACACAATTATGAATTAGAATAGCCTGTTCAAGAGTTCAGCAAAAATCAGTAGCTCAAGTTGGAGCTACCAAGCCCGTCCCAGGGGAGGTGCTCAGGGAGCAGGTTGTTTCTTGGTTTTCTGCTCAGAAGTGAGTGACTGTCACAGAATATCTTGTGTGACTTGGGCTTTCCTGGAGGACACAGTGCAGCAGTGAGCGTGATGTTGAATGCTTGCCTCAATCTAGATGAGAAAAGTTATGCCAAAATCTGGAAAGAAAAATGAAAATTTTATATATATACACACACACACAAGGAAATATGTCATAAATTATATATGTGTGTGTATGTGTGTATGTATGAGGAAAGGATCAGAAAGAATATATTGGAAATCATTTTCAAAAAGATAATATGACTTAGGCCCTGACTGCTGTGGCTCAGTGGCTTGGACATCAGTCTGCAAACCGGAAGGATGGTGGTACGATTCTCAGACAGGGCACGTGCCCAGGTTGTGGGCCAGGTCCCCAGTAGGGGGCGTGCGAGAGACAGCGATTCTCTCACATATCCATGTTTCTCTCCCTCACTTTCTCCCTCCCATTCCCTCTCTCTAAAAATAAATAAATGAAATCTTTTAAAATAAGAGAATATTATTTAGGACAACTCACTCTTTTGGTATGAGTTCTCTCACAGTTTTTGGCTTTGTAGTGTCTTTTTCAAAATCATCTTTTATTCTCTAAATCTGATACAACTGTGAAAAGAGAAATTAAAATTTCAGGAAAATCTGCACAGTGACAGATTTTACAATTGAGTCTTCACTGTTTTCAGGACAGGGCCCTGGTGTGAAGAAGTAAAATTCCAGTGTTACCACAAGCAGTGAAACTTTTCTTGCCCAAACATAATCCCCCTTTCTTATAACATGTGTTTTAGCTAGATTCAGCTTTCTACATAATTGTCCATCAGATGCTCTTCAGTGGTGAGTGATTTATGTAGATTTAGTCTTCCTTAGACCCAGCTTGAGTTTATTTCAGCAGCCAGGCTATGTCTCTAGTTACAAGGATTTGCCATGACCAAGCAGTTGTGAGTGTTGGTGATTTGGATAAGGTGACTGGAGGGCAAGTCTGCCTCTGTCCTTCGTATCCCCTGGGAATTGACTGTGGGATCCATGGGAGCAGCCTTAGAGAAGGGAGAGGCTGGTCAGGGTAAATCTGTCACCTTTGTTTCTGCTGGAGATGACAGGTGGCTCTGCGTGGAGTCGAAGCTCAGGTGTGTCGGAGGGCCTTGCACACGGCGGCCTGGCCTCAGCTCCTCAAACCTTCACGCTCCTCCGATGTTCATTTGAGCCATTCTGCCCGTGCTGCGCCCTCCACTTGGACCTGCATCGTTTAACCCTCAGTTCAAGTGTTGCTTCCACACGGATTCCTTCGTGGTCCCTCAGGTTAGGACAGGCCTTCCAGTCCCAATCTTCATGACATCCCACTTCCGAAATACTTACAGTATGGTAGGCGAGTGGTTGTGCCTGAATATTTGGTGATTCCAGCCCATCCCATCCCGTAGTAGGACCCTCATCTCCTTTTCCACAGCAGTGGGCATCCAGCAGACATTTGTTGAAGGATGAACTGGGTAGATGAACCTGGAACCATGTCTGCACCTGACAGACCAGCTGTTGGAGCCCCGGCCCCCCGCACAACTGTGGGGAGTGGGAGTTACTGCCTGAGCAGTTCCCTCACCACATGTGCCCCAGTGAGGAGCGAGGCAAGTGTGCTTACCTGACTGAGGGAACAAGGGCGCATAGAGAGCTGGTCCAAGGGGGTGGGTGCCCCAAACACATCAGCAGGTGGACCTTTACTGCCTCAGGCGGCTCTTCTCTGAAATCACTTTTATTTTGATTTCTCATTTGGATCAATTTAAATGGCAAATGCTACATCAAGTGCTGATCACCATTTCCATATCTGGAATGTTAAAGGATAATATGATTTTAGACTTCTGCACATTCAATCAGCTGAATTTTATTTTCTTAACTAATTTTGGAGTTCAGTTGAGAAATCCCGTGTTCAGTGCTGTTACTGAGGATCCTCTGTCCTTTGTAATCCTGTCCCTGTGAGGGGACCTGAGGCAGCTGCCTCCAACCACAGCCACAGGTTCCCTAGCTGGGATATGAAGAGGAAGTGGCCTGTCATCAACAAATTCAGTGTTTGTGAATTTTGCACTTTGATCTCATATGACATGAAGAACTTTGTCACCTTGTGTTTAAGGGTATAAACCCGAGACACGTGCCATTGTGTTCTGCATTCTTCAGGAAGTGAAGCCGGCTGCACTGCTGCCTTCCTGAGCCGTGGTCCATCCATCTGACTCTTCACATTAAGTTAACAGTGCTGAGCTTCTCTGGTGCAGGGCGCAGCTTGGTCCCAACTTTCATTCTGCCACCAGGTCCACAATCTCCCTAGGCACCGACGTCGTATTTGCTCATCCTGATCTGAGCATCAGAGGTGACATGGCCTGTCCTGGAGGTGGGTGTGGGGTGTGATCCAGGAGTTACCCTGTGCCATTTTTTATGGTGGTTGGGGTATAGGATACAAGGTTAAGTTCCAGAACAGGAGAAATGCAAGTATTTGAATCGATGTTGCCTGTCTGTGGCTTCGCGTGAATTTTTTCCAGATTGAATTCCTACTGGAAATGAACGTTGATCAGCTAAAGGTAAATACCCATATCCCAGGTGCACAGCGGTCATGATCTTGACACTCAGTTTGCTGCTCTCAATGAGCTAACAAGTGTCCTTTTATCACAGGCAGCTATGGTTCGATCATGTGAGTGTCCTGTTATTTTTAGTGACATTTAACCAGTCAGGGTCCTCACCTCCAATGTCAGTAGTTAAAGGGAGCACATCCAGGCTGTTTCCATGTGAGGCCTCTGGAGTATGGGGCTCGCAAGCACTATTCAGTGAGAACGGTGCCCGCCTTGGAACTGGCTCATACCTGTGAACAGTAAGAAAGATGCAGAAACTTGACACCTCGATCATGACCACAGACACTCACTTCCTTCTAAACGTTCCCTCCCTGACGAGCGAAGAGCCAGTGTTGACAGGAGAATCAGGCACAAATGCACTCACGACATATGGAGGGCTCTTGTCAAACTTTCTTAAGCTCCAGGTCTTCTACATGTTTCCAGGTCGTGAGTTGATGATCAAATTAATATGTTAATAGAAAAATGGTTAGCAAATTGGTACTGGTTTATGGCAAAGATTTATGTTAATGAAGGACGAGATAGAAGCAACAATGACAGTGATGGAGAATTGGGCTAGTGTGGTTGGGGTACAGGTTACTTATAGTGAAAGTTCTATTTTGCAGTGTTGTCATCCATGCCAGCTCAAAGCAGACATAGTGAATTCTTTTTTTTTTTTTTTTAGATTTTTTAATTTTTTTATTTTTTTTTTATTTTTAGAGAGAGGGGAAGGGAGGGAGAAAGAGAGGGAGAGAAACAGCAATGTATGGTTGCCTCTCACATGGCCCTCACGGGGACCTGGCCCGCAACCCAGGCATGTGCCCTGACTGGGAATCGAACCGGGACCACTTGGTTCCCAGCCCGCGCTCAATCCACTGAGCTACACCAGCCAGGGCCATAGTGAATTCTTAATAAGCATGCACAGTAGTGTTTATGTCTGGCAAAGTGTTTGATTTCACCTGGTTTAGAAGTAAGTGCCGCTGAGGAAGCATGTAATCAGGTACTAAGAGAGAATGGGACAGTTTAGAAATCATTTTTATACAGACTTGAAACATGGAAAAGTCTTCAGCATCATCACCAAGCTCTAAAGGTCAAGTCGCCTGGGAGGCTCCATGAATGCTACATGGAGGCGGAAGCAACCAGAAGATGCTCGAGCTTTCGCGTGGGCCCTAGGATCATGTCCCCATCTGTGCCCAGAGCATCATGGGACCCGACCTTTAGAGGCTGAGTGGTGTGTCCAGTTCCATGATTAGTGAGAACATACCAGAATTTGGATGCAGTTCTTCTAGTGTTCAATCCCACATGCCTTCTCATCCACATTATCGTCCATTTACACTTCATGATTTCTTTAAAAAATATGCTGCCCTGGCTGGTGTGGCTCAGTGGATTGAGCGCTGGCCTGCAAACTGAAGGGTCGCTTCTTCGCTTCCCAGTCAGGGCACATGCCTGGGTTGCAGGCCAGGTCACCAGTAGGCGGCATGCGAGAGGTAAGCACTCACTGATGTTTCTCTCCCTCTCTTTCTCCCTCCCTTCTCCTCTCTCTGAAAATAAATGAATAAGATCTTATAAAAAAAAGTATGCTGAGCCCGGCTTCTGTAGCTCAGTGAATTGAGCGCGGGCTGGGAACCAGAGGGTCCTGATTCAATTCCCAGTCGGGGCACATGCCTGGGTTGCAGGCCAGGTCCCCAGTGAGGGCCATGTGATACAGGCAACCATGCATTGCTCTTTCTCCCTCCCTTCTCCTCTCTCTGAAAATAAATAAATAAAATCTTAAAAAAAAAAAAAAAGTATGCTGAGAAACCTAGATTTTCAGTGTATTCTCTTGCTATCTGAATTTAGAAATCCTGACTCTCTCCAGAACATTTAACATCCCGAATAACACAAGTCTGCACTGCAGGTCTCCCAGCCTATGCCCAGCCCTGTGTCAGAACAACAGTGACTGCCCCCTTATCCTTAGGACAAGGTGGTGATTACTGTGATTTCTGCTGTCTAGTTTTTCATAATTAATAAAGGGACTGTATTTTTTCAATAACCCGAAACCGATAAGTTGTTTAAGGACAGAACTATGGTGTTAGTCATTTTCTTTGGGGAATCCTCTCTTAATCATGTGTTGGAAGTAACTGATTGAAGTTCTAATAAAAAGTGGCTTATTTTTCTGCTTTCTCTCCCTTTGGGCTTGAACAAGATTTTCATGTCTCAAGGGAAAGAGTATTTAGAGGAGAGAGTGTGATAGGACAGGTCCGAACTCGGGAACAGTGACTGTTTATGCTTGACTAGAATCTGGAGGTCTCAGTGGATGACATGACTGAGCGACTGGTAGGTGTCATGGTGCGGGGCGACTGAAGTTCAGGTGAAAGAGTCTAGGCTTTGTTTTCTGGTTGACAAGATAGAGGGAAATGGGATGGGCAGAGCCCTTCTGGGTTGAAGTGGGGGCAGACTGAGGGAGAGGGGTATGGGGGGCGTGCTGTGGGAACCCTGGGAAGAGAAGGAGCAGCAGGTGCCGTCTGACTGTGAGAGCTCCAGGCAGGCCCAGCACTCGGCTGACGGCTTCTCTGACCCGGGGGGAAGGTGTAGAGTAGGGAGGAGAGGACTCACGGGATGCGGGTGTTTGAGGACAGGAGAGGTGGGATGCCCCTTGTAGAAGAAGTTGGCTGTCCCAGGCAGGTGGGAGCTCAGCAGAGGGGTGGGGTATATCATTCCTTCCCTGTGCTGTCCTTCGGTTTCCTCTTTTCTCTGTGCTCCTTGGGTCACCTTCCTCTGATTCAGAATAATTTTTATAGTTCCATTTTAATTCTAGAGGAAAAACAAAAGTCTCACTGACATTGTCATATTTAAGTTGAAGCACTACAGCCTCTGCTCAAACCTTGAAAATACCACTTACTGGTTCAAAAGTGTTTTCTGAGCCTGTCCTGTGGGTTAGGGGAAGTGTTCGGCTGGGGTGGGGGAGAGATAGTAAGGCAGAGGTCCCCTTATCCCGCCACTCTCCCAAGTAAGGATCTGATGGACACACCTTGGGTCAGGTGACAGCTCTCAGCTGCTCGGAGTTCACTCCTGGGCAATGGTGAACTTGTGCCAGTTTCTGGCTTTCCTCATGAGATGGCTGTTGAACAAGTAGATTTGCCATGAGGTCACAAAAATACTTCTGTGTGGCATCAAGGGAGCAGCTAGAGTTTGCTCATGTAACAAGTAATCAGTGTACTGGGAGTGTAGCACTGAACGCATGGCCTCTGTGTCCCAAGCACCAGGCCTCTTTTGGGGATGGGGCGGTGAGGCCACCTTGTCACTCTGACAACAGGGTACCAAGGAGCCCATCTCAAAAGCAAGGGCCATTCGGAGCAAGTATTTAAGTGCTGCTAGAGAGTGACACCGACTGAGTTCAAACCCCGGTTCTGGGCCTGTGTTTCCTCGTCAGTAAAATGGCACAGGTAATAGCACATATCTCATGTGGCTGTTAGGAAATGAAACCACTTCATAAATGTAAAGTGCTTAGACCAGTGCGATAAAGTGTTCGCAGTTCTTGTTCGTTGTGTGTGAAGATGGTAAACTGAGGTCCTGGGTCACAGATGGTGACAGCAGCCAGTGGGACATCCGTCTCCAGAGCAGGAGGTGGTGCTGGCGCTGTTCCCCTCCATTCAGAAGGGACCCTGAGCTAGGCAGGTGCCCGGCACTTAGTGCTCTTTAAATGTGGGAGCAAGGGTCTGGTCTTGATGTTTACCACATTGTCCTCTGAAGGGAACTAATCTTTGTCCCCCTGGCTTCCTGTGTTCTTGGACAGTTATCCCACCTCCCTCGGGACACCTCCCCTTCCCAGGGACCGCGCTTGGCCTGTGTCTGTCGTAGACAATCTGGTCGGCCGGCAGCTTTTCTGAGAGGTAGTTCCCAATCATGGTGTGAACATGAGACCCCAGCAGTGCTGAATTCTGAGCTATAATTGTGTTTTACTAATTATTCGTGTGTTAGTGTTACCAAGAAGGACGCCGCTGCTGCTGCCCCGGGTCCTCCCGCGGTGACAGGTTCAGTTCTACTTTGGAGTCGCATATTTGACTGTTGGCTTTTTGTTGTTAGGATGGACCTTTAAGCCACCTCGAATTTCATTCACAGTGAAGTCAGATAAGAATTAATAATCGAAATAATGCACACCAATACTTAGTTTCTTTTAATGTCCCATTGCTAGTAACCTATTAAAGCTAATCTCCTTTTGTCAGATTTCTTTATTTCTTTTCAAAACTGTGTTTTTTAAACTCTGTATTGCAGCCTGTGAGAGTGAGTGCTGACGTGTTTGCTGCCGATGAGCTACCTGAGAACAGATGTGTGGGGCCCACACACAGGCTAGTTCTGTCGCTGGTCCGAATATGTGAGCCTTAGGACTCGTGTGTGTCTCAGAGGGTGGCCGCGGCCACCTAGGGGCCCAGAAGGGGTCAAGGTTGAAGGCAGTCCCAGGAAGCATGTTCGAATAAATGAAGGAAGGTAGCAGTACTGAGAATGAAAGCAAAACATTAAATGTATATACGAATCTGTCACTGTGTAACCTTGGCTGCTTCAAACTATCCATTTAGCTATTCTTTCCAGCACTGCACTAAGATGTCAGTAACCAGTTAAAGTGTAAAGCCACAGGACAGGAGATGGGAAGAAATGGTGACAGGTCCTTGTGCTATTATGTAAGACACCTCAGTCAGCCTGACCTGGGGGGCAGCAGATGAAGGTGTTGATGAAGCCTCGGGTTGGGGGAAGCATGGCACCTAGGAAGCAGGTGATCCACATCCTCTCTACTCCCCAGAGAGGTTTGTTCTCTGGAAAAATGGACTAGGAGCCTCCAGGTTCAGGGCCACCAAGCAGCACTGACCCCATGGGTGCTAAGTCAGAGCGTGCATTCTGGAGGGAAAGAAGAGTCCAGCCCTGAACGATGAACGTTCCCGTGTTCGGTCACAAGACAGGAGACCATGGGCCTCGTCTTTGGGCAGATGGAACAGCCCAGATAAAAGACCTGCTGGGAGCGGACCTGGTGATGCCAGCGCACAGGAAGAAAACACTGCTTGCAGCTCCTTTGATGGTAATAAAGAAGAAATCATAGAAGTTGACAGAAGAGAGAAAAACAAACAGGTTTTACATAATGATTATAACTTCAGAATGACATTTAACATCTCAGCAACAATAATTGACATGAAAGGCAATGCATGCAAATAATTTTCAAATATATTTATACAAATAAATTTTCAGAGTTACAGATAATTTTGCTTAGAATTCTGACTTGTAATGTGGCAGTTAACACAGCAAGCCTGGGCCAGCCAGCCAGGATGAGAGCAGGAGGGGGTTCCAAGAGGGAGGTCTTCAAAGAGAAGAAGGTTGAATTAAAACAGTGTCACCAGGTTGTCAGTGTTTGACCACAGAGGAGAAAAGAACTAGAAAGAGTTTTTCAGTGCTTTTGGATATTTTTGAAAGGATTAGCAATAGGTACATTGAAACCAAGATAATGGAACGAAAAGATGCAAATATTAACTGAAGAATAACAAACAAAAAAAGTAAAATAGGTATTCATAGCATCTTACCAGCTCATAATCCTCGTATTGATGTGGATGGCCACGGTGATGCACGGGAGAAGTCTGTATATTGTGTAAATGGACAATTAAGCACAATCATGAATCCATGTGCATAAATACCAGTGAAAGTACAAGGTAACTTTTTTAATCATAATACTTAATAGTAGTAAGTATTTGATTTTCATGCATCTGTTTCATAAAAATACAGAGTAATTTTTAAAAGGATCACTTAAAAATTCTGTACATTTGATAAATTCACTTTTGTTTAATAAAAAAATTAAGTGATTTTGAAAAAGTTCATTTTAAATGATCATTTGTAGATAATAACTGGAAGAAGTTTGGTAGCTGAATATTCCGGTTACCAAGAACTATTCATTAATGATGTCGGTGTGCTTGCGACATGAAGAGTTTACGGACCTCACCTGTGGCTGTGGCCGAGGCATCTTTTTCACAGTCCTAATCTAGCTAACCTCCTGTGTGGGCCCACAGGCATGCCGTCAGAAACCGAGTGCTGAAACCACCGTTAGAGGAATATTAAACCCAGGGACAGATGACTCCCCTGGAGCCATCACGGAGAACCAGGGACTACACACTGTCTTGTTAAAATTGCTGTCTCCGGTTTACTGGTTCTTTTCCGGAAAAGTAGCAATTAATGTTTAATGGTCAGTGCTCAGAATTTCTTCATATCTGAACTGTAATGATTAACTTTTCCCATAGTATACTTTTCTCTAGACTCTGCTTTTATTGCTCTAGTTCTGAAGTGTAAGCGGTATCATGATTGCCAGATTTAGGTCAGTGTTTGACCAGTGCCCACAGAATCGTTTTTAACCATGTTAACATTTTTGGTAATGCATCATAGCCATATTGAAGTACAATTTGTTCAGTCATTTGTCTTCAAATGGAGGAAGAATCCAAAGAGTTAAAAATTTTGAATGAACAAAGATAGAAGCTTATGCCCAATCCTAGTTACCTTAATTATATTGTTAAAATATCCTATAAGATTTCATTTAAAGTTGTCTTTAACTTAATGATAAATGTAATTTTTAATTTTCTCAAATGCTTTTTTCATAACTTTCTTTTTGTTTATTAAATAAAGAAGATTATTAATTGATTCTGTGCATTGGACTCCATTTTCTTTCTCTTTTATTTTTTTTTTATCCAAATCCTAAAGATTTCAGATGTTGCTTGTCGCTTAGGTTGTGTCTCCCCCCAGGACGTATTAGAGGTGGGTGAGATTCAGGAGCCTGTTTCTGATGGCTGTAGTGTGGACAGGAGTCTTGCCCTGATTGGATGCTTCTCCCTCTCCTGGTCCTCGTCCACCACGTCCCGGCCCCCATGCCCACTCCCGTATGAGCTCTGGCTTGGCTGTGGGAATGCAGTGAGTCGGGGCTTTATTCTACCAATGATTTGCTCCCCAAAGAAAGTTAAGTCTAGTTGCCAAGTAAAGCCTCACCTTACTTTGCTATTTCCCTTAACCCAGGAGTGGATCAAGCTTTGCCGCCAGAGCGCCGGGCTCCAGTTACTCCTTCCTCTTCCTCTCGCTATCACCGCCGAAGGTCCTCAGGGTCACGAGATGAGCGCTATCGGTCAGGTAAGGCACTATTGTGGGCATGAGGTCACTAATACCCTGCTCCGGAATGGTGGTGGTGAAACGGCCAAGTGGGTGCCTATCTGGAGCAGCTCTGTGCACACGAGGCAGAAGCACGTCTGTTTGAATGTCCCTGTGGTCCGTGTGTGACCCACGGGTTATGACACCCTCCCTCAGACACAGGTGCTCTGACTAAACACGTTAAAGCTCAGTAAATAGTAACTTTCCACATTTTTAAAGATAGTGTTGTTCACTGTTCAACAGTTTGGTTATCATTTTAATGATATTGGTTACTAGTGTAATTTTTTTCTTCTCTTTCAACCTCAGTAATTTCTTAAGTACAGTTTTCAAAAAAGAATAAAAATCCTGAACATTTTTTATATTCTGTGTTATTGCCCTTGTGTTTTATGATGCTGTCTACAAGAGTGCCGTCTTGGTAATTCCATTTTATTGTAGTCATTACCTGGGCTTGGCTAGCTTGAATTTATTTATTAATTTAGCCTCAGAAAACTTGTTTTGTGATTACTATTTTAAGTACTTTTTGAGAGATTCTTTCCCCCTCACCCCAACATCTAGATTAAAGTCATTTATACCTAGTTCCCTAACTATAATTTTTAGAAGAAAACTATCGGTATGTGTCGTTGCTGGGACACCAGTTCAGGGCACGTGTGGATTGCTGATGGTAATGATCTGAATTATAATATTATAAATATTATAATGTTTGTGTATCAGTTTATAGTTGGCAAAGTACTTTCATGGACATCATCTCACTTAGTTTTTATAACAAATGGGTGAAGTGCTTATTACTGTTTCATGTTGCAGAAGAGAAGGCTGAGGTTATGGCAAATAATAGCCCAGCCAGTTCATACCAGGGTTGGGCCGGTCAATGTTTCATGAATCTTTCCATTAATATGGGCTTATAAACCACCACCATTACCTCTAAGTAGCTCTCTGCCTGACTCTCTGGTCCTATTCTCCTTTCTAGAGGAAATGAAGTGGTAAGGCAGAGATTTTATGGCATCAGCAGTAATTATCTGCACAAGCAAGAAGAAGGGATTCAAGGAATTAAGAAAGGCCAAGTGCAGCCTCACTGTTCCTCTTCCTGTTTTCTCAGCCCGTCTGCAGAGGTCTTGATGCCCAGATCAATACGTGGGGATGGAGCGAAGGCAGAAGTTTGTTCCCAAATCCACCTTCTGTTTTTCAAGGTTTTTTAACACCCAGCACATATCAAGGACCCATCTTAGCCATTTAGACACCTCAGAGGCTCCTATCAGATAGTTAGGCGGGAAGAGGCATGCGAGTGTGTGCTGTCAGCTCACTATGAAACCTTTCCATTAACTCCTTCACCTTGATAACTGCTGCTAGTATTTTATATGTGTGCATACACATGTGAACACACACATAGTCTCATATACGATAGACACATATACCGAAGACACAGACTCCTACATATAGTAGACACATGTGTAGGTACACATGTAGAGACCCAGAGTCCCACGTATAGTAGACACACATGTGGTCACACACACAGACATACATACACAGTCTCACATACAGTAGACATACCTGTAGACCAGACATGAAGACACATGCATACCATCATCATAAGAGCATGGGACTAGTTCTCACAGAAGCTAGTCCCATGCTCTTATTTTCATTTTATAGATGAGAAAATGGACGTTTAAGAAGGAACGTGATTATTAATGATATTGCAGTGAGTAGCTCATCAAAATAGGATGCAGATCTAGCTCTGTCTTCCCTGTTATCTGACCTCTTACCACAAAGATTTTTATCTTACGTCCATTTCTAACCTTTAACTCTCTCTGCTAATTTTTAAAATTTAGATAGAAATTAAACCCCAGCAAGTCTGTTTCCCAGATTGTCTGTCTTTACTGATAATGAGGGTGGAGACAATAAACCATAATGTTTCTATGGCCTTTGATAAGGTGCACTGTGTTTTGCAAATCCTCCTAGTGATACAGGGAGGGGGTGGGTAGGACAGATGGTCAGACAGTAGAAGCCTGAGAGAGGTTAACACAGCACGGATGGAGAATCCTTGGCCTCAGGTACGTGTCAGCTCACCTGTGCACATCACCTTCCATCTTCTAGGATGCAAGAGAGGACGTGGGAGAGCAGCACACTGTTGGAAGGTGTGGGCTGAGGACAAGAATCAAGGGCAACTTCAGGGACTATTTTCACTAGTCAATGGAAACATGGCCAACATAGTCCTCTGCAAAGGAAACTAGATCTATCTGGGTCCAGCCCACCTCAAGCCCTACGTTAGAATCACCATTAATTCCTCACTCACATCACTGCGAGGTGGAGGGGCTGTGAAGAAAAAGCTGCAGTTAGTGTTGGTCCTGTCCAGTCGGAGCTCCACACTGGGACATGAGCGCTTGGTACTTCCTCCTTCTCCCTCATCCCGGCTGCAGAGTTCTGACAGGCTCCTGACCCGGTGGCTTTGTTTCCTGGGGGCATCTCTCAAGGCTACCTGTCCCATTTCCTCTACATATTTCTGGATTCCTCTCACTTGGTCACCCTTTCTTCCCAGTTGTTGAGACCACCCCTTCCCTGCGGCTGAATTTTGGGCTCTAGGCCTAAGGTCAAAGACTAGCTCAGCCCCTCCAGTGGCCAGCATGGTCCTGGAGTTCCATCTGAGCATCCAGCACCCAAGGAGTGTGATGGAGTTTTCTTCCAGCTCTGCTTGGTGCTAGAGAGCTCCAGAGAAAATAAGACATAGCCTCCCCGCTGCCCTCCGCCAGGAGTTTACAATCCAAGGAAGAACCTGACCAGTGAACTGAAGGGCAGATGTTAACGGCGTAGCGTGGTCTCTGGGGAGGCTGTTCGCAGCACCGTGAGTTCCTAATCACATGTCAGTTGGCAACCCTCCTCTGCTCGCCATCCCAACAGCTCCCATTGCTCTCAGTAAGAATCACATTCCCGTAAGGGCCTGCTCTGTGCATGGTCTGGCTTCCATTCCTCCTCGATCTTGTCTTTCACACTATCCCTCCTCTGCAACTGCACTGGTGTCCTGGGTGGTTTTTGAGCACACAGGCACCTGACTGCTGTAAGGCCTTTACATTATCTGTTCTTCTGCCTAGAATGTTCTTTCCTGATGTACACACACTGTTGGTTTCCTTACCTTCATTAGGTCTCTGCTCAGGTGTGACTGCTTTTGTGAGGTATTCTGTGACCACCCAAATAAGATGGTAAAGCACTGTATAACTTTAGCCACAATCCCTGTGCTTCCCCACCCTGATTTATTTGTATCCGTTGCTGTCATAACCCCAACACTTATCAGTCTGTATCTTCCTATCTATCAGCCCATCTCCCTATCAAACATCTCTATCGATAATCTATCATCCATTATCTGCCTACACTTACCTACCTGTATCAGTCACCTGTCTAGTTAGCAATATATTAATTATTTACCTACTTGCCTATCAGTTGTCTTTCTGTGATCCGTCATCTGTTAACCACCTATCTACCGTAAAAAACATAAAAGACAGAATCTTTGTTTTGTTCATTCATGTATGCCAAACACGTGAAGTGCTGCCTAGTTAATAGTTTTGAAAGGAAGGAAGACGAGGGAGCATAGCACATTTGGGGGACAGCAAGAAATTACGTGCAGGTGTGGGGGACAGATTTTAGGTGTCTGTCATACCGTGCTCTGGACATGAGACGATGATGGAAGGTGGCGGAACACCACGTGAAGGTTTTGGGCAAAGACATGACAGGAGCAGTTTTAGCATTTAAAAATTACTTTGGTTACCACTTCGGAGGATGTATTAGAAGCGGAAAAATTGCAAGGACCCTCAGTGCCTGATATCCATGCATGTTTAGGAGCTGACTCAGTACTGGTAAGACATGAGGTGTGTTTAGAAGGTAGTAACAATAGGACCCTACGGCTGAGTTAATATAGGGGTGTATGGGAAAGGAAATTAGGGGTGAGTCCTAGGTGTCAGATGATACACCTGCGTAGACCGTGGCCTCTAGGTCTGCCTTTGGAGAACTAAGATTTCCTTCATTCATAGGATAGAGGTGGTAGAATTTGCCTCAGCTATTTACTTGCTGTGTAGAGGATATGATGAAAAATTGTACAGCCATTTCTTGAAGTGTCATGTAAGGCAGGGAAAATGTTATTCCATATATACTATTATAATTTTTAAAAATTTGTACTCAAAAAAATACAACAGAGATTAAATTGCAACAGGAAAAAAGGTGTGTACTCCTCTCAATTTTGAATAATTACTGCTTAATTTTCATATGGGACAGACCTATCCAGAGGATCTTCCTATATGCTTGTGAAGTATCAGCTGGTGCTCCCATTTTCTATAGTCAGCACCGAGGCCACCCCACCTTCGATGTATCACGGCGACCACCCTAAAGGAAAGGGAAGGAGGGCCCACGGCACACTGCGAGGGCCCACTTGGTAGTTTCACTTATTCTCTGATGATCTAGTTATAAGCGTTCTTATTTTAGACATTTCACTCATATAATTTATTTTTTCTTAGGATATATACTCTTAAATTGTTTTTAAAAATTGCAGTATGAAATCTTAGCTGATTTTAGCGTATTGCCGGTGTACAAATGTTTCGGGATTTTCTGGTTTATTGTCTCCTGAGCCAGGATGGAAGACTTAAGATACTCAAAAGGGAAAGTTGTATGGCCCTCAGGAGATTTCGCTTTCTGAATTTCTTAGACCACTTAACTTGCAGTAGAGTTCCCAGGGTTGCTTCAGTGACCAAATCATAGCAGCCAAGAAGTAATTCTGTTATCTCTTAGACCATTGACCTAATTAACAATCAGTTTAGTCAATCATACAGCCTCAAATTTAGTCTCTCCTGGCAATATTTTTGTATTTCAATTTTACACCCATAGCCTTACATCATAATGAACTCCTACAAGAATTCTTAAAAAATATATATTTTATTATTTTTTAGAGAGTGGGGGACAGAGAAGGAGAGGAAGAGAAACATCAGTGTATGAGAGAAACATCGGTTCGTTGCCGCCAGCCGGGGACCTGGCCCGCAACCCAGGCATGTGCTCTGACTGGGAGTCTAACTGGCAGCGCTTTGGCCCGCAGGCCGGCACTCAGTCCACCGAGCCACACCAGCCAGGGCTGAATTCTTGAAAACAGTGTTCACTTCTCTTCTCATAAATAACTTTGGAAACTTGAATTTGATCTAGAAAGTGAATGAATGATGACCAGGCATCTATATATTAGGGACTTTATTACTGTTACTTGATAAAATATAAATTAAAACTTATATTTCAATACCTAGAGCATAAAACATTCTAGGTATTTTTAAACACCCCTTTTCTCCCAACCAAACCCCCTGGGTGGGGGGAACCCTTGGGGTTTGTGTTATGTCTATTTCACCAAGACCAACTATAACAAGGAAGAAAATTAAAACTAAAATGCAGCAACCTGCAAACATGTTAAAAACGATTGTTTTGCCCTGGCTGGTGTAGCTCAGTGGATTGGGCGCGGGCTGGGAACCAAAGGGTCCTGGTTCGATTCCCAGTCAGGGCACATGCCTGGGTTGCGGGCCAGGTCCCCAGTGAGGGCCATGTGAGAGGCAACCATACATTGCTGTTTCTCTCCCTCTCTTCCTCCCTCCCTTCCTCTCTCTCTAAAAAAATAAAATAAAATCTTTAAAAAAAATTGTTTTGCCTTTTTATGAGCTTAGAAATGATTTAGAAACCACGCCTCAGACTTTATGTGTGCACATGGACTAGATAGCTGCCTCTCAGCAGTTAGCCATCCCGACCCATCCTCATGCTTATTCCCCGGAAAAGGTCACGGAGCCCTGTCTTCCCCGAGGATGGCGACCTCAAGTAGTCTGGGGCTCAGGGGATCTCGAGGCCCTTTCAGGAGTCTGTGAGGTCAAACTGTCTTCACAATAACACTAACAAACATTTCGTTTGCCCTTTGCACGCCCAGTGTGTCATGAATGCACACTGGGTCTTTTCCAGAGGCTGCGTGATCTGTGGCGATGCGATGGTTCTCACAGCCAGTGGAATCTGTGGTCGTGAAGTCCTGTGTTTTAAAAGTTTTAAAGTTTACTTTCTAATGCAGTAAACATGCAAGTATTGATCTCATAATCAAAGCTTTTAAGGGCTTTCAGCAATTTCTTTTTAGTTTTTAAGAGTTTAAAGTGTTCTGTGAATCAGAGAGCTGAGAACCATTGCTATGAATCTTGCAAAAATGTAATTCTTGATCATATGAACTAGAAACTTCTACATCTGAATCCACCTGAAGGCTGATTTTTATGCTGATATTAGTTTCAAGTCTGGTTTGTGACAGTGTTCAGTTTCTGAGAGTAAGGACTTGTATCCTAGCATTCATTCATATAACAAATGTGCAAATAATTTTGGGTTCTGAGTACTCTGCTGTGCAGTATAGGTGAGAGAGAAATACAGAAAATAATTTATTCATCCTATAATAATTTCTTCCTTGATGCTACAGTTTGATTTTCTAGACTGAGATTTTTCTTTATTTAGTCAACTTGGATTTACTGATACTCTATAACTTGTGTGCTCTCTGAACAATTCAGTTTTAATTAATTTATGTATAAATTATAGTATAAATCAGGAAATAACAGTTTCTTATTTACATCAGAGTAAGACAGAAGAAGGCATTAAGTCAGATTACACACTGAACTAAAGAGTTTCTGTGAAGGACAGACTTCTTTGAGTACAGCTGCACTGTTAAGGTGGCCAAAGCCACATGGGGCCTTTTAAATTTAAATTAATTAAAATGAAGTAAAATTTAAATTTCTTTTGCTTCACTAACCCATTGTTTTGGCAAGTGGTTGCTGTACTGGGCTGTCCAGATATGGAAATCACCAGCAAAATAGGAAGTTCTCCTTCACGTGTAGTTCTTGGACCAAGGTTATGTAAGAGTCAGGGCGAAGGTGGGAAGTGCATTTAAGACAGATCAGTAATGCCTGTTTGCCCAAAACTAATAAAGCTAATCTTGATATCAGCTCCTAGCCATTTAAACAGAAACAGTGCAGTCAGGTTTGCATTTTAGAAATCTCAGGGTTGTAGGAATACGTAGAATAGATTAGTTGAGTTGGGATGGGTTCCTGGCTGAAAGAGCCATGTTAAAGAGGTTGTGTTTAAAGGGGAAAAAAATTAATCAGAATTTGCATGATGCGCCAATAAGGTACTTAGAAATACGTTGATGGCCTAAAATATTTATATTTAGTAAGTAGTGATTCTGGACATTTAAGAAATAAGGATTTATCTTAAAAAGATAGAAAAGGAAAGTCAGATAAGTGCATAGAACGGAGAATGAGAAACTAATAAAGAGAATAAAATGGAGTAGAGGATACAGACTTGGTTTCCACTCCAGCGTGTTGTGGACGCTGGAAGTTGTCACAAGCATCCTCATCACAAGAGAAATGCTTAACAAATGGAAAGTCAACAACCCTTCTTTTACCTGTCAAAGAACTGAGGTCATTGGGCAAACTGCCACTCCAGAATTGGGGATGGTAATGTATGCAGAGAAGTGGAATCTCTAAAAAAGAATCTAAAAGCAGTCCTAGAAATAAAAAGCATCATGACTGAAATGAAGAATGGCTCATGAATAGACTGAAGGTGGTTGGCCAGATGCTGAGATCTACATAAAGAATACTTAAAGATTAAGCAATATACTCTGCCTAAATAACACTTGAATCAAAGAAAAAGTCTAAGAGAAACTTTAAAAATATCTTGAACGTAAAAGGAAAAATACAAATGATCAAAATTTGTGAGCTGCAGCAAAAGCATTGCTTAGAGGCAGATGTATAGCTTTGAATGCATATATTAGAAAAGAAGAAAGATCTAAAGTCAGTAATCAAAGCTTCAATTTTAGGAAACTAGGAAAATAGGAGCAAAGTTAAATCCAAAGAAGAAAAGAAGTAAGAGTTGGAGACTACTAAGGAAATTGAAAATGGAAAATCAGAGAAAAATTGAAGAAACCAAAAGCTGATTCTTTGAAAAGATCAATATATAGATAAACTTCTGGCCAGGTTAACTAAGAAAACAATAGAGATGACACGTAGTAATATCAAAAATGAAAAAGCAACCCTCAGTATTGATCTCATAAACCATAAAAGGATAATAAAGGAATATTACAAACAATTCCATGCCCACAAATTAGATAACCTACGTGAAATAGACCCATTCCTTGGAAAAACCCAATCTATCCAAATACACAAGAAGAGATAAACAATCTGAATAGGCCTATGCCTTTTAAAAAATTGAATCAATAATTAATAACCTCCCAAAACAAAGCACCAAGCCCAGATGGGTTCACTGGCAAATTCTACCAGACAGCTAAGGAAGAAATCATACCATTCTTTATTTTTTAATGTATTTTTTTGATTATGCTATTGCAGTTGTCCCATTCTTTTTCTCCCCTTTATTCCCCTCTGCCCTGCACCTCCCCTCCCACCAACATTCCCCCACATTAGTTCATGTCCATGGGTCATACATATAAGTTCTTGGCTTCTCCCTTTCCCATACTATTCTTAACCCCCACCCCCTGTCTATTTTCTACCTACCATGTATACTTCTTATTCCCTGTACTTTTTCCCCCATTTCCCCCTTCCCCTCCCTGCTGATAATTCCTCCATATGATCTCCATTTCTGTGATTCTGTTCCTGTTCTGGTTGTTTGCTTTTTTTGTTTGTTTTTTTAGGTTCGGTTGTTGATAGTTGTGAGTTTGTCGTCATTTTACTATTCATAGTTTTGGTCATCTTCTTTTTCTTACATAAGTCCCTTTAACATTTTGTATAATAAGAGCTTGGTGATGATGAACTCCTTTAACTTGACCTTACCTGGGAAGCACTTTATCTGCCCTTCCATTCTAAATGATAGCTTTGCTGGATAGAGAAATCTTGGATGTAGGTCCTTGCCTTTCATGACTTGGAATACTTCTTTCCAGCCCCTTCTTGCCTGCAATGTTTCTTGCAAAATCAGCTGATGGTCTTATGGAAACTCTTTTGTAGGTGACTGTCTCCTTTTCTCTTGCTGCTTTTAAGATTCTTTCCTTATCTTTAATTTTGGGTAATGTGATAATGATGGCCTTGGTGTATGCTTCCTTGGGTCCAACTTCTTTGGGACTCTCTGGGCTTCCTGGACTTCCTGGAAATCTATTTCCTTTGTCAGATTGGGGAAGTTCTCCATTATGTTTTCAAATACATTTTCAATTTCTTGTTCTTCATCTTCTCCTTCTAGTACCCCTGTGATTCAGATCTTAGAATGTTTAAAGTTGCCCTGGAGGTTCCTAAGCCTCTCCTCATTTTTTTGAATTCTTGTTTCTTCATTCTGTTCTGGTTGAGTGTTTATTTCTCTCTTCTGCTCCAAATAATTGATTTGAGTCCTGGTGTCCATCCCTTCACTGTCGGTTCCCTGTACACTTTCCTTTATTTCACATTACATAGCCTTCACTTCTTCCTCTATTTTGCGACCATCTCAATCATTTCTTTGAGCATCCTGTTACCAGTATTTTGAACTGTGCATTTGATAGGTTGTCTGTCTCTTCATTGCTTAGTTTTGTTTTTGGAGCTTTGCTCTATTCTTTCATTTGGGTGTTTTTGTTTTTTAGTTTTTTTAACTCACACTTGATATGTTGTAAGAGGAGGAGCCTTGGGTATGTACCAGGGTGGGGCAACCCACTTTGTTCTGTTGTGGCACTGTATGTAGAGGAGAGGTCAGAGGGAGAACAATGCTGCTTGCTCAGCTCTTGGCCCACTTTCAGTCCCTTCCCCAGCTACCCACAAGTAAATTGGGCCCTTCTGGTGCTGATTCTTGGGTGGGTGGGTTTGTATACATTCTGGGATCCTGTGGGTCTCTCCAACAAACTCTCCTGTGAGGCTGGGAGTTTCTCTCACCTCCGCTGCAAGCCCCATACCCATTCTTTATATTCTCTTCCTGAAGATAAAAGCATAGGAAATACTTCCTAATCATTCTATGAATCCAGCATTAACCTAAAACCAAAACTAGACAAAGACATTGCAATAATTTTTTTCATATTTTATTTATTTATTTTTAGAGAGAGGGGAAGGGAGGGAGAAAGAAAGGGAGAGAAATATCAATGTGTGATTGCCTCTCATTCACCCCCTATGGGGGACCTGGCCTGCCACCCAGGTATTTGCCCTGACCAGGAATCAAACTGGTGACCCTGTGGTTCACAAGCTGGTTGGTACTCAATCCACTGAGCCACACCAGCCAGGGCAAGACATTACAGTAAAGGAAAACTACAAATTAGTATCTCTCATGAACATAGATATAAAATTGTTCAAAATATTAGCAAATGAAATCCAATAATATATAAAAATAATTATGCACTGCTACCAAGTGGGATTTATTCTAGGTATGCAAGTCTGGTTTCACATTTAAAAATCAATTAATGTAATCAATCACATCAATAGACTAAAAAAAGCAAATGACTATTGATATATCCAAAAAATTTTTTGACAGAAATCTAATATCCATTTGTGGTAAAAAAAAAAAAAAAGAAAAAGAAAAAACCTCTCAGAAAATTAGGAATAGAAGGGAACCTTTCTCAAATTGATAAAGAACATCTACAAAAAAACCTAGAGTTAACATCACATTTAATGGCAAGAAACTAAATGATTTCCCAGTAAGATCAGGAACATAGCAAGGATGTCCCCTTACCAACTACTCTTTAACACTATATTGCAAGTTCTAGCTAAGAAAAGGAAGCAAAAAGTATACAGATTGGGAAGGAAGAAATAAAACTGTCTTTATTCACAAATAACATGATCATCTATTTAGAAAATTCCAAAGAATCAAGAAAAAAGTCTGAAACTAATAAGCAGTTTTAGCAAGGTTGCAAGATACAAAGTTAATATACGAAAACCAATCACTTTCTTACATACAGGTAACATAGTTGGAATTTAAAATTAAAATACAGTGTCATTTAGAGTGGATCAAGAAACTATGGTACATTTACACAGTGGAATTCTATGCAGCAGAGAGAAAGAAGGAGTTTATACCCTTTGCAAAAGTATGGATGGAACTGGAGAGCATTATGCTAAGTGAAATAAGCCAGGCGGTGAGGGACAAATACCATATGATCTCACCTTTAACTGGAACATAATCAACAAAAGAAAAAAGCAAGCAAAATATAACCAGAGACATTGAAATTAAGAACAATCTAACAATAGCCAGAAGGGAGGGGAGAGAGGATTGTGGGGAGAAGGGTTTTCAGGAACTACTGTAAAGGACACATGGACAAAACCAAGGGGGAGGGTGGAAGCAATGGAGGGAGGTGGGGTTGGACGGAGTGGGGAGGAGGGGAATGGATAAAATGCAGACAACTGTAATTGAGGAATAATAAATTAACTAAAAAAATTAAAAACCTGAAAAAAAATAACAGTGTCATTTACATTAGCACCAGATAAATGAAATACTTAAGTAGGGCTCTAAAATAATGTACAAGGCCTATGAGAAGACTATAAAAGTGATAAAAAAAATCATTAAAATACCTAAATAAAGATTCCATATACGTGGATAGGAAGACTCAATAATTTTAAGATGTCAGTCCTTCTCAATTTGATCTATAGGTTAAATGCAATTTCAGCCAAAATTCCAGAGAGTTATTTTGTGAATACCAACAAATTAATTCTAAAGTTTATATGGAAAGGTAAAAGACCCAAAATAGCCAACACAGTATAGAAGAACAAAGTCAGAAGATAACACTTCTCAGCTTCAAGACCTACTATAAAACTTGAAATGGGACAGTGAAGTATTGGTGAAATAACAGACATAGAGATTAATGGATCATATTAGCCCAGAAATAGACCCACATGAATATACTCAACTGATATTTGACAAAGAAACAAAGGTCATTCATGGAAAAATGATAGTCTTTTCAATACATAGCACCAGAGCAACTGGATACCCACATGTTAAAAAATGAATCTAGACACAGATCTTACAGCTTTCATGAAAATTAACTCAAAATAGATCATGGACCTAAATGTAAAACAAAAAGCTGTAAAATTTTTAGAAGATAATATGGAAGAAAACTAGATGATTTGGGGGATGTCTTTTTAGATACAACACCAAAACCACAATCCATTAAAGAAAAAATTGGTAAGTTGGACTTCATTAAAATCAGAAATTTCTGCTCTACAAAGGACACAGTTAAGAGAATGGAAAGATAAACCACAGATTGGGAGAAGAACCTTTGCAAAACTCATTTCTAATAATGGACTGATATCCACAATATACAAAGAACTCTTAAACTCTGGAGTAAGGAAAGAAGCAATCCAGTTGAGAAGTAGGCAGAAGACCTTAACAGATACCTCACCAGAAAAGACCTACAGATGGCAAAGAAGCGCATGAAAGATGGTCCACATCATAGGTGATTAAGGAATTGCAAATTGAAACAACAATGAGATACCATTTTTAGAATGGCAAAAATCCAGAACACTGACTGTACCAAATGTTGGCGAGGATGTGGAGCAACAGTAACTCTCATTCATTGTGGCAAGAATGCAAAGTGGAACAGCCACTTAGGAAGGCAGTTAGATGGTTTCTTACAAATCTAAACATACTCTGAAGTACCGAGTATGTTTACTCAGGGACCACTTTGTGGAGTATATGACTGTTTGGCCACTATGCTACATGACTGTAAGTAGTATGGAATAATTTAAATGTAAACTGTAATTGGAAGGTCCCCAGGAGAGAGTGCGCAAGAGGCAACCACACAGTGATATTTCTCTCTCTCTCTCTCTCTCTTTCTCCCTCCCTTCCCCTCTCTCTAAAAATTAGTAAGTAAAATCTTTAAAAAAATTTTAGAAGAAAAAATAGTCCATCACTGTCCTTTGGGATTTACTTTTAAGGTACAGACCAGAGGCTGTGGAAGGCCTGGCCCATACACAGGGCTGTCAGTGTGAGCATCTGTCTTCCTGTGCATAGGGCACCATTCACAGGTTAAACTGTGGTCTGTGCTGTGCGTCTTGCAGGACCACGAGCATCGCATGGAGTTGCTCCAAGAATTCAGGCAATCGTTCACAAGGACAAAGTAGAAACCACCAGCAACTGATACCTTCAGGCTTATCAAACCCACTGTACCAAACCTGTTGCTTCAGAATAGTCCTGAAAGCAGCTGTCATTGATGAGTGCCTACTCTGACCGGTAGCTAGAGGCTTGCTTGTACTGTATTTTATCTTACTCATTCCCATAGTGACTATGATTTGTTCCCATTTTAGAGATGATCAAAGTCAGACTTAGAGGGATTGAAACATTTCTTCAGTATTATAGCTAATAAATGGCAGAGCCAGGATTCTGATTCTTAGCCTCAACTCTTCAGTAACCTGTCATTTCCCCAGAACTATGGAAACATCTTGTGTTTCTGTGTCTCTTGTAGCTTCCTCACAGTAAGACAGTCTCAGCTCACAGAACTAAATGGGAAGAAAAACATTGCAAGTTTCTTCCCATGAGGGAACGGTAAGTGGAGAAATTGTCAGAAATCAAAGAGTAGGGTCAGGCTGCCCTTTCAATACATTTTTGGTGTTATTCGCTCAGTTTTTTAAAATAAAATTATTTTTAACACAAGCATTTTAATTATAAATGACCAAATCATTATTGGTTAGGAAGTGAGAAGAAGAAAGTACCAAGTTTGAGGCAAAAGAAGGAAAACCATATGTAAAGAGAGTATAAAACTTCCAAAAACTTTATTTAAGAAAAGGTGGATATCAGTTGTGGTCATATTTATTTTGTTTTAAGCATGGGAGGTCAAATGACCGCTCTGGGCACTGAGGACAAAGATTAATGTTTGTGGTGGTGTTTTGGTGCCATTGAAAGCCCAAGCGCACTTCCACCCTCAGTATAACAAGCACGGGCTTCAGGGTTGTTGCTGTTATTTTGTTTACTTTCCTAAAAACTGGTCTTTGGAGGGAAAGGCTGAAGAAAGATTAGGAAGTGATTCTGAAATGACTGAAATGATCTATTTAAGCTTGGGAGATTTTCTACTCTGGGTGCGTGCCCCTGTTCTGAACGATACAGAGAGAGGGTCTAGGAGAGGGGCAGTGTGTTGCTTTCATTTGCCGCCATCCAGGATAGAGAGGGGAGAATAGTTGCCTTTCAGTGCTGCGAGGACTGGGGACGAGACCCCTGTTGTACTTCTTAATAACCTTTGTACCCCTGTTATTGAAAATTGTGGGCTGTGAACATTGGGGCGCATATGTTCTTTTGAATTGGTATTTCAGGAGTCTTACAGTATAATCCTAGCAGTGGAATAGCCAGGTCAAATGGCAGTTCCATTTTTAGTTTTCTGAGGAAATTCCATGCTGTTTTCCACAGTGGTTGTACCAGTCTGCATTCCTACCAGCACTGCACTCGGGTTCCCTTTTCTCCACAACCTTGCCAGCATTTGTTGTTTGTTGACTTGTTAATGATGGCCATTCTGACTGGTGAGAAGTGGTATCTCATTGCGGTTTTAATTTGCATCTCTCTGATGGCTGGTGATGCTCAGCATCCTTTCATATGTCTCGGGGCCCTCTGTATGTCCTCCTTGGAGAAGTGTCTGTTCAGGTCCTTTGCCCATATTTAAATTGGATTGCTTCCTGGTGTTGAGTTGTATGAGTACTTTATGCATTTTGGAGACCAAACCCTTGTCTGAGGGTTTTATATCATTTGCAAAAATATTCTCATAAGGTTGGTTCTCTTTTCATTTTGCTCATGTTTTCTTTAGCCATGCAGAAGCTTTTTATTTTGGTGAAGCCCCATTTGTTTATTCTTTCCTTTATGTCTTTTGCTCTAGGGGACATACTGGTAAAATAATGCTGTGTGGAATATCTGAGATTTTCCTGACTGTGTTCTACTCTAGGACTTTAATGGTGTGATGACTTATATTTAAGTCTTTTATCCATCCTGAGTTTATTTTTGTGTATAGTGTAAGTTAGTGGTTGCATTTCATTTTTTTGCTTGTAGCTGTCCAGCTCTCCCAACACCATTTGTTGAAGAGGCTATTTTTACTCCATTTGATGCTTCTGCCCCCTTTTTCAAGTATTAATTGACCATTGAGACTTGGGTTTATTTCTGGGCTGTCTGTTCTTTTCCATTGATCTATGTGTCTGTTCTTATGCCAGTACCAGATTGTTTTGATTACTGTGGCCTTGTATATAGTTTGATATCAAGTATTGTGATCACTCCTACTTTGTTCTTTCTCAAAATTGCTGAGGCTATTCAAGGTCAGTTATGTATCCATATAAATTTTTGAAATGTTTGTTCTATATCTGTAAAATATGTCATTGATATTTTAATAAGGATTGCATTGAATCTATGAATTACTTTGGGTTGTATGGACATTTTGATGATAATTCTTCCAGTCCATGAACATGGTATATGCTTCCATTTGTTTGTGTCTTCCTTAATTTCTTTTCAGTGTTGTGCAGTTTTCTGAGTCCTGATTTCTGTTTCTGATATTTTGTTGTTGGTGTACAAAAATGGCCTGGACTTCTAAATATTGACTTTGTATCCTGCTATTCCACCAAATTTACTAAGTTGAATAGTATTTTTGGTGGAGTCTATAGGATTTTTATGTTCACTATTATGTCATCTGCAAGCAATGACAGTTTAACTTCCTCCTTTCCAATTTTGATGACTTTGATTTTTTTTTTCTTGCCTGATCACTGTGGCTAGGACTTCCAATACTATGTTAAACAGAAGTGGTGAAAGCAGACATTTTTGTCTTGTTCCTGATCTTAGTGGGAAAGCTTTTCATCTCTGCCCACTGAGGATGATGTTCCCTGTAGGTTTCTCATATATGGCTTTTATTATGTTTAGGTAAACTCCTTCAACTTCCACTTTGCTGAGTGTTTTTATCATAAATGGATGCTGTACCTTATCAAATACTTTTTTTTTTGCATCTATTTATATAATCGTGTGATGTTTGTCTTTCCTTTGTTTATATGATATATTACATTTATTAATTTGCTAATGTTGTACCATCCTTGTATCCCTGGGATGAATCCCACTTGATTATGGTGTATGATCATTTTAATGAATTACTGGATGAAGTTTGCCAATATTTTTTTCTTTTTGTCGTTTTTCAAGTATAGTTGTCTGCATTTTTCCCCACCTCTTCCTGCCCCTTCCCCACAGTTTGCCAATATTTTGTTGAGGATTTTAGCAACTATGTTCATCAGTGATGACCTATAATTTTCTTTCTTTCTTGTGTCTTTACCTGCTTTTGAGGTTAGGATGATGCTGGCCTCATAAAAAGAGTTTGGAAGTCTTCCCTCCTCTTGGATTTTTTTTGAATAGTCTGTGATAGATAGGGGTTAGCTTTTCCTTAAATGTTTTATAAAATTCTCCTGGGAAACCATCTGATCCAAGCCTTTTGTGTGCCCTGAGTTTTTTGATTACTGCTTCAATTTCATCAGCTGTTACCAGTCTATTTAGGCTTTCTGCTTCTTCACTCAGTTTTGGAAGATTATATATTTCTAGTTTCGGAAGATTATATTTTTCTAGAAATTTGTCCATTTCACCCAGGTTTTCAAATTTCTTGGCATATAGTTGTTCGTAGTAATTTCCTACAATGAGTTGTATTTCTGTGGTGTTAATTGTAATCTTTCCTCCTTCGTTTCTGATTTTGTTTATTTGGGTTCTCTCTCTTTTTTTTTTTTCTTGATGAGTCTGATTAATGGCTTGTCCATTTTGTTTATCTTTTCAAAGAACCAGCTCCTGGATTTATTGATTCTTTGAATTGTTCTTTTAGTCTCTATGTCATTTAATTCTGCTCTGACCTTGGTTATTTCCTTCTACTTGCTCTGGGCTTTGTTTGTTGTTTCCCTCTAGTTCTTGTAGATATAGGGTTAGGCTGTTTATTTGAAATGTTTCTGTCTTTTTTAGGTAGGCCTGTATCACTATGAACTTCCCTCTCAGAACTGCCTTTGCTGTGTCCCATAGGTTTTGGACTGTTGTGTCTTCATTTTCATTTGTTTCCAGAAACTTTTTTATTTCTTCCTCGATTTCATTATTAACCCATTCATTGTTTAATAGCATGCTGTTCAATCTCCACGAATTTGAATGTTTTTGAGTTTTTCCCTTAAGGTTGGTTTCTAGTTTCAGGCCCTTGTGATCTGAGAAAATGCTTGACATGATTTCAATTTTCTTGAATTTGTTGAGGCTTGTTTTGTGTCCTGTCGTGTTCTGTCTTTGAAAATGTTACGTGTACATTTGAACAGAATGTGTATTTTGCTTCTTTGGGATGAAAGGTTCTCTATTTACTAGTTAAGTCCATTTGAGCTAGGGCATTGTTCAGTGCCACAATATCCTTGCTGATATTTTATTTGGAAGATCTATCCATTTTTGACAGTGGGGTGTTGAAATCCCCTAGTATAAGTTTTTTGCTGTCTGTATCTTTCTTGAAATCCTCGAAGATTTTCCTTATATATTTGGATGCTCCCATGTTGGGTGTATATATGTTTATAATGTTTATGTCTTCTTGATGGATCTTGATGGATTCTTCCCTTGAATGTTATAAAGTGTCCTGGGTTTCTTTTTATGGCCTTTGTTTTGAAGTCTATTTAGTCTGATATAAGTATTGCTACCCTAGCTTTTTTTCCTGTCCACTTGTTTGCAATATTTTTTTCCAACCCTTCACTTTCAGTCTGTGTAGGTCTTTCATTCTGAGGTGAGTCTCTTGTAGGCAGCATATGTGTGGGTCATGTTTTCTTATCCATTCAGCTAACCTATGTCTTTTTATTGGAGCACTTAATCTGTTTACATTTAAGGTTATTATTGATAGGTACTTGTTCATTGCCGTTTTACCCTCTTTGTACCTGTGTTCCTCTGTCTCTCACTCTTTTTCTTCCTGGTCTTAAAGTAATCCCTTTAGCATCTCTTGCAGAGCTGGTTTGGAGGAGGTGTATTCTTTCAGCCTTCTTTTGTCTGGGAAACTCCTTATATCACCTTCCATTTTAATTTAGAACCTTGCTGGGTAGAGTAATCTTTGTTGCAGGCCTTTGCTTTTCATTACTTGGAATATTTCTTGCCATTCCCTTCTGGCTTATAGTGTTTCCATTGAGAAGTCAGGTGCTAGCCTTATTGGGGCTCCATTGTATGTTACTTCCTGTTTCTCCCTTGCTTCCTTTAAGCTTCTCTTTGTCTTTGAATTTTGCCGTTTTAATGATGATGTGTCTTGGAGTGTGGGCCTCTTTGCGTTCCTCTTGATTGGGACCCTCTGTGCTTCCTGGACATGTGTGACTTTTTCACTCATCAGATTAAGGAAGTTTTCTATCACTACTTTTTCAACACAGATTTTCTATCCCTTGCTTCTCTTCTTCTCCTTCTGGTATCCCTATTATACGGATATTATTATGTTTCATGTTGTCCTGCATTTCCCTTAACCCCTCTTCATTCTTTCTGAGTCTTTTTTCCTTTTTTTGCTCTTTCTGGAGTTTTTTTCTACCTTATCTTCCAGCTCACTGATTCAGTCCTCTGTTTCATCTACCCTGCTTTTGATTCCTTCTACTGTGTTACTCAATTCAGAAATTGATTCTTCATTTCCTCTTGGCTCTTGTTGATAGTTTCTCTTTTTTTTTTTTTCCTAAAGATTTTATTTATTTTTTAGAGAGCGGGAAGGGAGGGAGACAGAGAGGGAGAGAAACAGCAATGTATGGTTGCTTCTCACATGGCCCTCACTGGGAACCTGGCCCGCAACCCAGGCATGTGCCCTGACTGGGAATCGAACCGGGACCCTCTGGTTCCCAGCCCACGCTCAATCCACTGAGCTACACCAGCCACGGCTGCTTCTGCTTCTTAAACTTGATCTGTTTTAACTCCCTGAGTTTGTGGTGTGGACTTCTATGGTGGAAGATTTGTGAGATTCAGTGATGCAGTCTCCTCGATCTCCTGAACTTGATGCTCTTGGGATGCCCTTTATGCTGTTTGTATTGGCTCTCTGGATATAATTGGGTTTTGTTTTTTTTTTTTTTTTAAGATTTTATTTATTTATTTTTACAGAGAGGAGAAGGAAGGGAGAAAGAGCAATGTATGGTTGCCTCTCACATGGCCCTCACTGGGACCTGGCCTGCAACCGAGGCATGTGCCCCGACTGGGAATCGAACCGGGACTGCCTGGTTCCCAGCTCGCGCTCAATTCACTGAGCTACACCAGCCGGGCTATAATTGGGTTTTGATTGTTGTTGGGTCATTGTTTGGTGGGTCGTTCCCTCCAGCTAGTTGACTGAGGGTCACTCTGCCCACCACATCTTGTATGCTGTTGTGCAGGTGCTGCCAGAACAAAACCACAAAGCCCAGGAAAGAAACCCATTTGCTCAAAAATAGCTCACTATGCCTGTCAATCCCACTATCAACAGCAAATGAATCGGTATTAATAAGGGTATAAGGAGATTAAGACTGTTATAAGAAGGAGAAAAATAAACTATAGTATAAATCTGGTGACTTAATATGTACAAACTTGATGGACAAGAAATGAATGTTAAAAAGCTATGCAGGAAAGCAAACATTGCAAATCGTACAGAAGACCACAGTGGATTTCATCTCAGTAGCCTCTTGTATTTACCACTGTTTATTCTTTCTGGATCCACCTCTGGTGATGTCAGATGTTGATCTTGTCTGACCTTAGGCAGTGTACTCTGGGGCTGCCAGGGATCTACTGTCTGTGACTGTCTCCCTCAGTTGTTAATCTGGTCACTCTGCACTCAGCAGTCAGGCTTAAGCACCACAGGGCAGGGCACAATCCCTCCTGGGATCCGAGCTGTTGTTTCCCCTCAGGCTGCTGGCACTCACAGGAGAGTGGCCTGCCCAATCAGGATAGCTGCTGCTGTATGGGGGAGACTCACCAGTGGGATCCGGAGGCTACTCTCTCAGTTCTGTCCCCAAAGCTTCCATCCCCAGTCTCTCCTCAGGCGTCTTTAGCCCACTCTTCCCCCACCTTTGCTGGAACCCAAGGTAAGTGGCTGCGAATGAAAATTTGTGCGTTGGCCCTTTAAATGGCTCTTTGCATCTCCAGGCGTCCATCTCTGGGAGAGAGCAACCCTGCCACTTTTTGCTGCTGGTTGTTAATTGTTTACTTTGTGGGCCCTGGTGCTCTAGGCTGGGGATCCCATCTTAGGGTTTAGACCCCACTCTTCTCGGGAGGATCCAACTGTCCACTCCGTTATCCTTCTGGTGCTGCCACCTGTGGGCATCCAGACAGCCTTCTCCAGTCTCCACTGCACTCCTTACCAGTCAGCTTGTGCTGAAGCTGATTCCTCTGTCTATCCGAGGTTATAAATCTTTCTTGCTATTGTTCAGTTGTTTGTTGCGGGTGATTTCTCCACAATTTAGTTGTAATTCCAGATTGGTCCTGGGAGGAGGTTAGCATGGCTTCCATTCACTCCTCTGCCATCTTGCCATGTCACTGAAAATATTTTTCTTAAAGCACCTAAGCTGAGACTTGGAGCAATAGTGAATGTCTGTAGGGAGGCTTAAGCTTTAACAACTTCTTCAACCCTTTAACTTAAAACCATTGTAATGAATAGCAACAACAACAACAACAAAAGAATCTATAATTTCCGACTTTGACTCCGAATTTTGGGAGTGAGTTGTTGTATTAAATAATTTTGTTTTGGGGAGCATGGTCAAGTGATGATCTGAGCTATTCTTCCCTCTTAGCTTCAGATGTTTTCAATTGATTCTATAATGTTTCTTTTTTATTAATGTCACAAATTTAAAAATTCATTTTATGGAGTATTTAATTTAGGTGAGAGTCTTCCATTAAGATGATTATAAGTCACTTTCAACCAAGTGGGGTTTGAAGTTATATTTTATTTGACTTGGGTAAGCTTATTAAATTATTTAATTTAAAAAATGCCCTGGCTGTTGTGGATCACTGGATTGAGTGCCAGCCTGGAAACCAAAGGGTCATCAGTTTGATTCCCAGTCAGGGCACAAGCCTGGGTAGCAGGCTGGATCTCTAGTTGGGGGCATGCAAGAGACAACCACACATCGATGTTTCTCTCCCTTTCTTTCTCTCTCCCTTCCCTTCTCTCTAAAGGCAAGTAAATAAAACCTTAAAAAAAAAAAAGAATATAGAGTTGTAACATCTGGTTCTGGAGTTGGTCTCAGACCATCCTCCCCACATACTACAGTAATAACCCTGAGACACAATAGTAACAATAATTATTTGAGCGCACTGGAGAGAAACTCCCAAAGGCAGGCAGAAATGGAGTGGCTGTGTGAAGAAGAACACAGTACCAAGTGAGGTTCGTATTTATTTGGCTTTTTGCCATCTAGAAGGTACTCTCTAGATGCCTTATTATGAAAGTTCTAAAACCTAAGCTGAAAGCCATGGAGTTGCTTGCTTACTATGTTAGAAGAAATACTTTGAGGCTGGATATCAAATGGGAAATCTGGGCAAGAGTGACAACTCAGGGAACCCCCGCATCTGTGTATGAACTCCATTCAGATTCTTGACAAACCTTGCAACTGTGCATGCCTGTGGGACACCAATAGACAAAACAGCTATGGAGGCAATTCCTGGGACAGTCAGCACCATTTGAACTGGACTTTGGATTAGATAATAGTACTATATATAACATTATATCTGTTCAGTTTCTTGATTTTTAGAATTTACAGAGAATGTCTTTGTTCTTAGGATATACATTAATATTTAAGTATAGAGTAGCATGCTATCTATAATTTATTTTAAAATGATTATCAAAAACAAAACATACAGATAAGGAGGGAGATGGGGTAACTAAACAATTGTGAATGTGAGTACAACTTTACAACAGTTCTCCATACTGTTCTTGCATATTTTCTGTAAACTTGTAATTATATCCAAAAAATTTAAAAGTCGGGTCATGTGACACTGAAAGTGTTTTATGTTCAAAGAAGTATTGTCCTCTGTCCTTTTCATAGATGAACTGTTTATTTTCAGGTCATGAATCCAAGTCACTCATTTGTCAGTTTTCAATTTGAGTGTTTAAGAAAAAAGAGTGGTCAGAAACTTGATTCTTATCTCAAAGTATTTTGAGTCTAGTTGAAGACAAAAGAGTAGTGCGTACAAAGCTGAACAAATCAAAACATGTTCATTGTGTTTGGTACGTGATATGCTATGAGCCAGGCTGGCAAATGCTTTTTATAAAGGGCCAGATAATAAGTATTTTCAGTTTTCTGGGCCATTATGGTCTCTGCCACATACAGTGTGAAAGCAGACATAGTGTATACATACAGGAATGGTGCAGCTCTGTTTCAATGAAACATTATTTACATAAACAGGAGCAGGCTTTCTGTAGCCCACAGGTGGTGGTTGGCTGACCCCTGGTCCAACATGTTAACAGGGTGGAGTTTTCCTAAAAACAGCAGGGGTGTAGAGTGGGTGATGGTGCAGGGCATGGGCCCTGGGGCACTCACACCTTGGTTCAAACCCTGACAATGCTAGTTTGATAATCTGGGAGAGCGTCTTACCTCTGCTTCCTCATCTGTGAAATGGAAATACTGAAAGCACCTCCTACACATGATTGTGTGTGTTGTGAGTGGTTTCTCGCCTCACTGCTGTCCTCTAACAGGTTTCCTGCTGTCCACTCTCCTTATTCTGCAGTCTTCTCCACAGCAGCAAGAGACATGGAGTGGCCATGTGATCCCATCAAAATGAAATCAGATCATGTCATTCCTCATAGTCCCTCAGTGCGCCCTGTCAGACTTAGGATAGGAGCCAGACTCTTCACTGCACATAGAGGCTCTCACCCTATGCGCGCCTCTCCCAGGGTCCTGTTTGTTCTGCCAGTACCCCCTCCCTCTCAGTTGAAGGCATTTGAGCAGGTTTTCCCCTCTTCCTGGAACTCCTCTTCCGGACAGAGTGGCTGGTTCATTCTTAACATTCAGATTTCACATCGTGCCTTACAGTTCCTCCCTTGCCTTACAATGACGTGGCCACTCAGTCAATTTGTTTTGTCTGTTTTAATTCTCAGCTCTATTTGCTTGTCTAAGGTCTGTGTCTTACCCAATGGAAAATAAGATGCACAATTCACAGCACCTTCTCTTCCTTATTCTTCACTGCACCTGCCCTGAGGAGATGACCTTACAAAGCAGACAGGCAGTGAATATTTGTGAAGTTAATATAATGAGTTAACATACACAAAATGCCTAATACAGTGACTGACCCATAACTGAGTTCTCAGTACATGTTAGCTAAAATCATTACTGATGGCCAGTAGGATGTTTATACCTCTCTGAACAATGCAATGAATTATGAGGCTTGAAAATGGGAAGAAATACGTGAAGGTCAAGTTCATTCTAAGAATACAAGAGTAACACAGAAATTTGCAGCTGGTAGTTGTTATTTATACAGAACCTAGGGTAATAAAATGAATAATTAAAAGTCTGCAAATGAATTTGCATGTCTTCTTACTGGAGCTTTTAATCTAGCAGGTTCACACTTTCGCTTTCTTCCCCAACCATTCATTTGTGACAGTTTCTGTTGGAAGATAAACTATTCTACAGGACCAGAGAGAAAGGAGGAAAAGCATGGTGCTTTCAGGATGTCCCTGAACAATGGAGTAATTGAGCTCTCTTTTTGTTTTAGACGTCCACACAGAAGCTGTTCAGGCAGCGCTTGCGAAACACAAAGAAAGGAAGATGGCAGTGCCTATGCCTTCCAAACGCAGGTCCTTGGTGGTGCAGACCTCGATGGATGCCTACACACCTCCAGGTGAGCAGCGGGCCCACCGTCTGCTTTGTAAAGTGGCGAGTATGCCTTAGAATTAATTCACTACCAGCCCTGCAATTGTAATCTTACTAGCTTTCAAAATAATGGTGCTCTAATTCAGATTTTGTTAACTACAGGTCCAAAAACAGTATTATATATGCTCTAAATTAAACTTGGAAGGAAAGTTACCCTTATTATGTGTGTGTGTATGTGTAGATGTGTATTTTAAACTTGTCATTGAGACTCATAAGTATGAAAGACTTAAAGTCTTATAAAATTTTACTTAGTAATTCATATAGCAGAAGTGTTTATACCTCCATAGTTCTATCCAAACTTGCACTTTCTTCTTTTTAGACTGGTTGTACATATTCTCAAATCTTTAAAATATTAATATAGGTACAATCATACCTCGGTACTCATTGGCTTCAGAATTCATCACATCCTGTATTCTTTGCATTTTGACAAGAAAAAAAACACTTCAGCACTCAGCGCTTGCTCAGACTCATCACACTTGCTAGAACTGGTATGAGTCACGATACCGCCCCGCAAGATAAAATGCTTCATTGTTTGGTACCAGTTGGTTTCGGCACTTGTCACAAGTTCCAGGAATGAATTAACGATGAGTACCGAGGTACCACTGTATGTTGTAATGTTGTATTAAAAAACAAAATGAATTAAAAAATTTAGGCAGTTACCTTAATTTGGGGTCATCAAACTTTTCATTAAAGTGCAGACAGTATTTTGGTCTTTGTGGGCTATAGTGAATGGGTATGGCTGTGTGCCAATAAAACTTTATTTATAAAAATGGGCAGAGGGCCAGTTTGGTCAGCAGTCCTGCTGACCTCTGATCTAAATGGTTCATGGTAATATCCCATTTACTTTTCTGATTTTCATACTGTTTTTATTTAATCTTGAATTTTATATAACTGTTTAAGTTCGCTACTTCAAGTGCCCAAGTAATTATAATTTGTATCTCATGATCTTCGAAAACAAATTGAAGCACACAGTTTGATCATCCAGGTATATATCACAAACATGAAGGATTGAGCCTAATCTACTTGATTTTTTTTTCTGTGATTTTGGTTCTAACATTAGTTATGTCATTGTTGCTACAGAACTAAATGCCTTCTCTGTAGACCTAGGTTACCTTGTACACTACTTTGTACAGCTTCATAAGCCACCATCTTTGTTCACAGGAGAAACTTAAGGTGCAATAAGAATAGTGGAAAGCATATTGTACAACACTTTGGGGAGTTATTGAAGTTTAATCCTGAGTGTTTGCAAGCAGTGAGGGTAGTGAAGCTCCCACTTCAACTCAGAGATGTGGTCCAGTATTGATATATCCAGTAATTCTCCAAACAGCTTTTAAATATTCAACTTTGCATGCCTTTAAAGGTGAGAGTCCTGAGCTTTATAAGACGAGACAAA
Organism: Micronycteris hirsuta; assembly: GCA_004026765.1. Lineage (NCBI taxonomy): Eukaryota > Metazoa > Chordata > Mammalia > Chiroptera > Phyllostomidae > Micronycteris > Micronycteris hirsuta. Next base: position 40,843 of record PVJI01004599.1, on the reverse strand, counting down.
TAAACAGTATACACCTTACTCCTTTTTTTTTTTTTTAATTTATTTAAGATAGTCCAACAAATGTTCTTCATATAGTATTCTTGTTGGAATGGGAGTCTTTTTCCTTTGGCCAATTTATTTACTCTCCTTTATGCTGAGTCTCAATGTAATTTTGGACTATTTAAAAATCACAATTAATATGTTCAATTCTGTTTATTTAGTTTGTTATAATTTGCCAAAATTTATAATGGGGTGCAAATTTTTTGTTTTATATATTATCTGTGCGATGAACAGAATGGGCTTATGAGGATAACAAATCAACTTAAAATATTTTTAACCAAATGTTTGGAACTAGGCAGTTTTCAGGAAGATGGACATTTTTCTGAGCCACTTTTTATGAGAAATGTTGAGTTTAAAGTGCAAGAAGTAATGTGATTATTCATGTACGTGCTTTTCCCCGTGTTAAATCCACCCTCAGAAATGTTTTTGTGTCGTGAGTAATGAAAGAACCTTCAGAAAAACAAACCTTATACAGATGTCTTTGCAAAATATAAAAGAACATTAATGGAAATATTTTTGGTGTAATGTGCATATAATTGACTAGAATTTTCCTGTACACCATGTAATACATTTTGTAAACTGTCATTTAGGAGACCTAGTGATAATGTCACATGAGATAGTTTGTACAATAAATGCCTATTTCTAACCATGTTTGCTTGAACAGAATCTTGGCTCAGGTTCATTTTCCCTCCCTCTTTTCTTTCTTCCTTCCTTCCTTCGTTCCTTCCTTCCTTTCTCTCTCTCTCTCTCTCTCTCTCTTTTTTTCTTTCTTTCTTATTGGTAAATTGTTAGAACTCATCTCATGTCCACTGCTCTTCAAGGAAATTCCTGAAGTTTATATTCTCTTCATGAAATGAATGGTTGCTAACTGGTGTCATAGTTTCTGGAAAAGATGTTATTAAGATCATTAAAATCATTACACTGCTAATCTTCTACAAGGGAAAATTACCTTTAGTTTTCACATATAAAAATGTAAGATGATTTGCCAGCAGTTCTGCTTCTAGCCATGACAAAGCCACTGGTACTGGACTAACCCAGGCGTTATAAACAGCTATAACACTGCACAGAGCAAACGAGTCGCCTCTTTGTAGGCTGTGGACCTCGAGCAGCACGAGGCTGAACTGAGAGAAGAAAAACTCCTGAGGTAAGCCCCACAGTTCCCCATTCTCTGCCTGGAGAGTATTTCCAGACTGTGGCACAGATTGGGATCTGAGCATACTTGGTGATCTGCTAAGTTGCAGAGGGCTGAGATCCAGGTTCAGGGAGGATAAAGGGGCTGAAACTTTCCACCGATCCACACTAGGAAAAAATAACTTCAGTTCTGCTCAAGGTCAAGAGGATCAACCAGTAATTGAAGTAAGTCCTAAAGTAAAAATTAAGGCTTCAGAAGAAAATTATAGAATTCAGAGTCTCCTTGAAATACTACCCGCAGTATCTAGGACTCAGTGAACAATCACTAGATCTGCAGAGAAACAGGAGATGTAAGCTGTGGCCGTGGATAAAGGACTCAGTAGAAAACCAGCACAAGATGACTCCACCGTGCTTTCTGTTGAGTACACCCATTGTTGCTGGTCTCACTTGTATTTGCAGTAAGCATGGAATACACACAGGTTTTGAAGAGTTTACATGAAAAAATGACTAGAAAATATTCATATACTTTTATATTTATTACATGTCAAAACAATATTTTAGATAGTTTACAATAAATAAAAAGACATTATTACAATGAATTGTATATATTCATGTATTTTATAACATGGCTACTAGAAGATTTAAAGTTATGTATGAGGCTCCCATTAGATTTCTGTTGGAAAGCCCTGGGGCAGGTATTAGATAGAGAGGAAGACAGAGTTTTAAAACCTGATTGTAGGATTTACAGGGAATCAAATGAAAATGTGTCAGAGAAATAAAGGAAAATATTGCCTTAATACTTGAGCAGAGAAAGGGAAAATATTTTTTAAACTACTGGTAACTAAAACTGAAAAGTATAATACTGAAATAAAATTTTAGTGGATCTGATTAATATCCGTTTGTAGGAGGGAGATGACGTCTTTGAATTTTAAGAGATATCAGGAGAAATTAACCAAACGTAACAGAAAACCAGAAGGTTAAAGTGAAATAACAGAACCCAAAGCATCTGTGGAACAGTGTTAACGTACTTGCAACTGGAATCTGAGAAGGAGGACAGTGTGAGAAAAGGGGAGAAAAACTACTTGAATAAATGAAGATCAAAAACTTCTTTTTTACCCCCATTCCCCTCCCACTACAAAACTTCTTAGGTTTATGTAATTGCCACATACAGCTTCAGAAGCGCTGTGAACCCCGAAGCAGGATAGTCTAAAAGAATCAATCCTAAGGTCATAAAAGTCAAAGTGCTGAAATCCAAAGATTAAGAAGAAATTTTAGAAGTCATCAAAGGAAAGCAAACATGTACATTATATATGGGAGAACAATTGTATGAATAATAACTGACTGATATGAAGGTACAGTAAAATCCAGAATACAATGGAAAGTCACCTTTAATGTCCTAAAAGGAGGGGAAAAACCTGTCAAGTCGTATCCCATGGAAATATCCTTCATAATCAAGGGTATAAAAGGAAATAAGGACACAGCGAGACACGTGAAAGCTGGGAGGATATGGCGCCAGCAGAATGCACTGCACGGGTGCTAACGATGGCCCGTTGGCTGATGGGAATGACACAAGGTGAAAACTTACACTGTAAAAAGGGAAGAACGCTGAAAACAAAAAATAGCTGGACAAGCATAAAGTACTGTTTTTTCCTCTTAATTTGCTTCAAAACAACAAGTACACAAAAGACAGGGACAGGTAAAGGGACTTACACTGTTGTGTGGTTATTGTGTTTGTGAAGGCGGAAGCAGTGTGTAGTGTCAGATTTGGAGCGCAAACAGGTACACTAGTGACCTAATGTAGACCCGTCAGGGATGCGTATTGCTAGCCCTGGAGCAACCACTAAACATGAAAGGAGATGGGTGAGCACAGATGGCATAGCAGTGAAACTCTTAAAAAATATATGGTTAATAGAAAAGAAGTCAGGAAGAAACAGAGATTAAAAATATTAGGAATGAATGGAAAACAAGTAGCAAAACATTAGCTTTAAAACCGCTATACCAATGATTACAATAGATGTAAGTGGACCAAAGAGCCAATTAAAAGAGATTGTCACATTGGAAAAAAGTGAAAATAATGGATTGGTCACAAAGTTTGTTTCGGTTTTTTTCCCGTAAGATGACTCTGGTAGCATTTAATGTCTTTAACTACATTCAAAACAATTTCATTAGATTGTATTGTGATAGCTGTCATATCACCGTGAATTTAAAATAAAACTTATCAAAATCGGTGAATTTTTGTGTAGCCATTTTAATATTAAAGACGGAAGAAAATAAGCAACAATTTTCAGCATATTATACTTTATTATTTCAAGAAAGGAAAAATACAACTGAAACACAGAAGTTTGTGCAGTGCCCGGAGAAGGTGCTGTGACTGGCAGTAGTGGTTGGCAGAGTTTCATGCTGGGGATTCCTCGCCGGATGAGCCTCCACAGTCGGGTAGACCAGTTGAAGCTGATAGCAGTCAGATCGAGACATTAATTGAGAACAATCAACATTACACCATGTGAGAGAGAGCCAACATGCTCAAAATATCCAAATCAATGAAGTTACTGCTGAAAATGAAAAGTGTGGTTTTTATTTTATGGAAAAACCATATGGACTTTTGGCCAACCCAATATATACATCTATATGTTGTCTATGAGAGAGACATTTAAATATGGAAACAAAGATAGTTAAAAAATAGAATGATGAAAAAGTGTAAGCGCAAACCTTAGGCATGAGAAAGTAAGTCAACCTATATTAATGTCAGACAAGGTCGACAACAAGACAAAGTAGTGTAAGATGCAAAGAGAGACATTTCCTAGTGGAAAATGAGCAATTCACCAGGAAGACGGAAGAGTGAATATTTTTACAGTATACCTAAAAACAGCATTATAATTATAAAGCATAAACTGGCACCCTGGCTGGGGTGGCTCAGTTGGCTGGGCATCATCCTCTAAACTGGAAGGTCACTGACTCAATTTCTGGTCAGGGCATGTGCCTGCTGGGTTGCAGGTTCGGTCCTCTGGGGCGTGTACAGAGGGCAACCGATCGGTGTTTCTCACATCAGTTTTTCTCACCTTGTCTTTTTCTTCCCTTCCTCCGTCTCTAAAATCAAAAATAAAATATTAAGCTGGCATAAGGAAGGGAAAATTAGGAAAGTTTAATAATAATAATTGGAGAGTTTTAAAAATCTTTTTGTATTTTTTACATTACCTTTTAGTCCCCTTATGCCCATCTCCCCCCAGCAATCATCATGTCCATGTACATGAGCCCTTTTTCCTTTCTGCTCAATCCCTCCACCTTCTAACATACCCTACCTAGCTGTCATCCTGCTCTCTATGAGTCTGTCCCCATTTTCCTTGTTAGTTCAGTTTGTTCATTAGATGCCACATATGAGTGAAATCATATGGTATTTCTCTTTCTCTGACTGGCTTATTTCGCTTAGCATAATGAAATAAGTTCATTTCCTAATGAAATGAAATTAGCTTAAGTTTTTCTCCAGTTCTATTTATACTGTTGCAAAGGGTAAAATTTTCTTTTTTTACGGCCACATAGTATTCCATTGTGTAAATGTCCATAGTTGTTTTATCCACTCTTCTATTGATGGCCACTTGGGCTGCTTCCATATTTTGGCAATTGTAAATAACACTGCGGTGAACATAGGGGTTCTTCTGTTCTTCTGAATTAGTGTTTTAAGTTCCTTCAGATATATTCCCAGAGAGAGATTGCTGGATCAAAAGGCAGATCCATTTTTAATTTTTTTGAGGTATCTCCATACTGTTTTTCAAAGTGCCTGTACCAGTCTGCATTCCCACCAGCAGTGCAAAGAGTTCCCCTTCTTCTACATCCTCACCAGCACTTGTTTGTTGATTTATTGATGATAGCCATTCCAACAGGTGTTAGAGGGTATCTCATTGTTGTTTTAATTTGTATTTCTCTGATAATTAGTGGTGTTGAACATCTTTTCATAATATCTGTTGGCCATCTGTGTGTCCTTTTCAGAGAAGTGTCTATTTGGGTCCTTTGCCCATTTTTTAATTGGTTTTATTGCTGTTAAGTTTTGTAAGTACTTCGTAAATTTTGGCTATTAACCCCTTATCAGATATATCAGCAAATATATTCTCCCATTCTGTGGGTTGTCTTTTTATTTTGTTGATGATTTCCTTTGCTGTGCAAAAACTTTTTAGTTTCATGTAATCCCATTGTTAATTCTTTCTTCTGTTTTCCTTGCCTGGGGAGATATATCCTATAAAAAAATTGCTAAGAGCAACATCTGAGATTTTGCTGCCTATGTTTTCTTCTAGGATTTTCATGATTTTGGGTCTAACATTTAAGTTTTTAACCCATTTTGAATTTATTCTTGTGTGTGATGTAAGAAGTTGGTGTAGTTTCATTTTTCTGCATGCATCTGTCCAATTTTACCAGCATCATTTATTGAATAAACTATCTTTAGCCCATTGTATGTGCTTGCTTCCTCTGTTGAATATTAATTGACTATAAAGGTGTGGGTTTACTTTTGAGCTCTCTGTTCCATTGATGTATGTGTTTTATGCCAGTACCATGCCATTTTGGTTACTATGACCTTACAGTACAATTTGATATTAGGTAGAATGATTTCTCCAAATTTGTTCTTTTTTTCTCAGGATCACTGTTGCCATGCAGAGCCATTTGTGGTTCCATATAAATTTTTGAAATATTTGTTCTAGTTCTGTGAAATACATCATTAGAATCTTGATAGAATTGCATTCAATCTGTAGATTGCTTTGGCTAGAATGGGCATTTTAATGATGTTAATTCTTCCTATCCATGAACATGGTGTGTCCTTCCACTTATTTATGTCTTACTCAGTTTCTTTCTTCAGTGTCTTCTAATTTTCCGAATATGGGTCTTTTACATCCTTGGTCAGGTTTATTCCTAGGTACTTTATTCTTTTTGAAGCAATTGTGAATAGGTTTGTTTTCTTTATTTCCCTTTCTGTTAATTCATTATTGGCATATAAAAAATGATGCTGATTTATGGATATTAATTTTGTATTCTGCTTCTTTGCTGAATTCATTTATCAGTTCTAGTAGTTTCTTAGTGGAGTCTTTGGGGCCCTCTATGTACAGAATCATGTCATCTGTGAATAAAGACAGTTTTACTACTTCCTTTCCAATTTGGATGCCTTTTATTTCTTCTTGTCTGATTGCTGTGGCTAGGACTTCTGGTACTATGTTGAATAAGTGAGGTGAAAGCAGACATCCCTGTCTCATTTCTCATCTTACAGGGGAACATTTTTAGTTTTTGCCCATTGAGTATGTTGCTGGTAGTAGGTTTGTCATATATGGCATTTATTATGTTTAGATATGTTCCCTCTATTCCCACTTTGCCGAGAGTTTTTATCATAAAGAGGCGCTAGATTTTGTCAAAGGCTTCTTCTGTATCTATTGATATGATCATATGGGTTTTATCCTTCATTTTGTTTATGTGGTGAATCACATTTATTGATTTTCCAGTGCTGTTCCAACCTTGCATCCCTGGAATAAATCCCACCTGATCGTGGTGTATGATCTTTTTGATGCATTGCTGTATTTGGTTTGCTAATATTTTGTTGAGGATTTTAGCATCTAATGTTCTTCAGGGATACTGGCCTATAATTTTCTTTCTTTGTGGTGTCTTTATCTGGTTTTGGAATTAGGATACTGCTGGCCTCAAAAATGAGTTTGAGAACCTTCCCTCCTCTCGAATTTTATGAAATAGTTTGAGAAGCAGAGGTGTTAGTCTTTTCAGAATGTTTGGTAAAATTCCCTTGTAAAGCCATATAGTCCAGGACTTTTTTTGTTGGGAGATTTTTCGATACTACTTCAATTTCAATAGGGGTAATCTGTTTATTCAGATTCTCTGATTCTTCCTGATAGTTTTGGGAAATTGTATGTTTCTAGGAATATATTCATTTTGTCCAAGTTGTCCAGTTTGTTGGTATATAGTTGTTCATAATATTTTCTTACAGTCCCTTGTATTTCTTTGGTGTCAGTTGTTACTTCTTGTTTGTCTTTTTCTTAATGGTGTCTGTGGTAAACAGAATTATGACCCCTCCAGAGATATCTGTGTTCTGATTCCTAGCACTTGTAAATAGATTGCCTTACATTGCAAAGGGGACTTTGCAGTTATGATTGAGACCCTGCACTAGGCAGTTATCCTGGATTATGTGGGTGTACCCGCTACAGTCAAATGGTCCTTATTCAAAGACAAATACTGTTTGATCTCACTTTTATATGCAATCTAAAAAAGAAAGAAAAGAAAACACAGGCAAAAACTTCATGGAAAAAGATAGATTTTTGTTTCCAGAGGCCCAGGGTAGGGGGACAGGGAATTGGAGAAAGGTGGCCGAAGGGTACAGACTTCCAGTTACGAGATGGATTAGACACTAGGGCTGTGGTGTGCAGTGTGATGACTGTGTTAACACTGCTGTGTGAGAGATTGGTGAAAGTTAAGCAAGTAAATCCTAAGAGTTCTCATCACAAGACAAATATTTTTTTTGCATTTTCTTTTTACTATATAAGATGATGGATGCCAACTAAACTTAATTGCAGTAATCATCTCACAGTATATGTAAGTCAAACAATTACACCGTACACCTTAAAATTATACAGTAAATCAATTATATCAATAAAACTGGGCAGGGGAGGTCCTCAGTAAGAGAGGGGGGTGTGTGCAAGTTAGGATAAGAAAGACAAGGGAACCAGAGGTTGGAGGGTTACACTTTGAAGATAGATGAATGGGCCAGGAACCAAGGGGGCAAGTGATGCAGGCGCCTCTAGAAAGGGCAAAGGAAAAGACCCTCCCCTAAAGCCTCCGGAAGGATTATAGCCGTACCAACACCTGGATTTTAGACTTGTGACCCCCAGGACTACAAGAGAATAAATGTGTTGTTGTAAGCCACTGACTTTGTGGTGATTGTTACATTACACATAGGAAAATAATAGTGTCCTTTGAAGCATAAAGGTTTTTTCTTTTGATGAAGTTCAATTCATCCGTTATTATGTTATGGATTGTGCTTTTGGAAGTTTTATAAATTTCATAGTTTTAATTCTTTCATTTAGGTCTGTGATCCATTTTGAGTTCATTTTTGTTTGTGGTGTGAGGTAAGATCTATGGGATTTTGGCGTTTTTTTGGTTGCTGTTGTTTTTTGATACGAGAATATCCATCCAGTTGCCCAGCAACATTTGTTGAAAAGATTATCTTTTTCTCGTTAAATTATCTTGAGAACCTTGCCAAAAATAAGTTGACTACAAATGTGTAAGGGTTTATTTCTGGATTCAGTTCTGTTCCAGTGATATATATGCCTATTTGTGCACTGATATCACTGTGTTGATTACTGTAATTTCATAATAAATTTTGATATCAAGTAATGAAGTCCTCCTTTTTTCTCAAAATTATTTTGGCTATTCTAGGTCCTTTGTATTTCCATATGAATTTTGGAATAAGCTCTCAATTCTCCAGAAAAGAAAGCCTTCTAGGATTTTATTAGGTATTACCTTGAATTTTTGCTAGATGTATTGCTAAGGATTTTATCCTTTTTGATGCTCTTATGAATGGAATTGTTTTTGTTTTTTTAAATCTAAATCCCACACTGTTCAGTACTAATATCTGTATATATAAAAATGTTTTATGTCTTGTATTCTTGTTTCCTAATTCAAGAATTTTTTGGTATGTTCTTTGGGATTTTCTGTACATAAGATTGTCATCTGTGAATAAAGACTGTTTTACTGCTTACAGTCCACTCTGGATGCTTTTAATTTATTATTTTTGCTTTATTTCACTGTCTAGAACCTTCCAAATAATGTTGAATAGAAGTGTCAAGGAAGAATATCTTTGCCGCCTTCTTGATCTTAAGGGAACATATTCAGTCTTTTACCATTAAATATGATGTTAGCTGTTGGTTTTCATGGATGCTCTTTATCAGGTTGAGGAAGTTGCCTATATTTCTGCTTTGCTAAGAGGTTTTCTCATGAGTGGGTGTAAGCTTTTGTAAGTACTTTTTCTATAACTTTTAAGGTTAGTTTGGGGTTAATAACTAATTTGCATTTAAATGTCAAATCAGCTTTAATTTATGTTCATGGGTATAATCCTGGTCACCACTTGGTCACAATGTATACTATCCATTTCATATGTTGCTCAATTCTGTTTGCTAATATTTTTTGAGGATTTTTGTGTCTATATCATAAAAGATATTTTTCTGTAGGGTTTGTATTTATGTGTGTATGTGTGTATGAAAAGGTAGATTAGGAAATGAGAAACTATTAAAGGGCATGAAAAAACTTTCTGGGGAGATATTAATATGTGATATGGGTATATACATTTCCCAAAAGACTTTAAAAAGTTTTTGTCATAGTGATAACAAAATATTATTGTAAATATTCTTTATAAATATTGTTGTGTTTAAAAAGTCCTATCTTGATTTAAGCTAAGCTCTCATTTCTCCTGTTCTCATTAAATGTTCTAGAGCTCCTCACTTCCTTTTTTCCCTCCTGGTATCTTACATTACTCCCCTGTAGGTAGGATTTTAAATGTCATGATTACACTGAAGTTTAAGTAACAAGTGCACAGGTAATTCACTCTTGAAAACCTTGCTGCTAAGTAAAAAGTGATTAAATGAAAGATATTTTCCTAATCTTAATGAAAAAAGTGATGTGTTTTATCTCAATCTAAGATACGCAAGTTTCACAGATAGAAAAACAAATGTAAAAACTTTGTTAAGAAATGAATGTAAAAGTAAATAATTTAGTTTGATCATAAAATGTAATGAGATGATTTGTTGCCCTCAGCAAAGGAGCAGGCAAGGTCTTGAGCCTGTAGATTGGTACGGAAGGGGGAGGTGTTCGTTGTGAGATACATTCTTCCTTCCACGCCCTTGTCTTCACTGATGTCTCAGTCTTCGGGGGTGGTGGGACGATGCCTGTTTACCTTGCACTCAGACTGAACTTAAAAGTGAATTATAGCTCAGAAAACCACCTTGGGACCAAACCGGGGCCGCAAACATCTCACTTTGAAACACATGGAAGTCCAGCATCTCGGAGAAAATGCTGCTCTTCGTGGCCTCACTTGGTGTGTGCATGCAGAAACACTTGGCTTCTTCCCAGGCTGTCAAATGGAGAAAATCGATGAGTGTATCTTAGTCTGATATTCGAATGTGCTTCCCTTCCCCCTCCAAAAAGCTTCTTGTAGCAATTTATTTTAAGGTGCTTTGGAGGAAAAATTAGTTATACTAAAACATAACTCACCTGAGAAATGGTGTAACTTCAAGAGTGCGCAAAGCAAAAGTTGCTGAACTGTCCGTGTGTGAGGCAGGTCTGCATTTGTGGTGTTTGATTGGGGTGTGCTTCTGCATAATAACTCTCCCATCGCGCAGATACCTCCTCTGGTTCGGAAGACGAAGGCTCCGTGCAGGGGGACTCCCAGGGGACGCCTACCTCCAGCCAGGGCAGCATCAACATGGAGCACTGGATCAGCCAGGCCATCCACGGCTCCACCACCTCCACAACCTCTTCCTCATCCACCCAAAGTGGGGGCAGTGGTGCCGCCCACAGGCTGGCCGATGTCATGGCCCAGACGCACATAGGTGAGTGCCCGTCACTGTGTGATTCTCAGTTGTTGTACCTACGTGACCCAGAGTAGCCAAGTCCCTATGTAGAAGTTTGTCTATCTGGACATCACAGCCTTGGAATCCGTCCAAGATTCCACAGAGAGTCCCACTCTAGCTCGTGGCCTGCTTTGTGCTTTGGTTTTCCTGTTCTGTGAAACCGTTGGTTTTATTATTTCTCACCATCCCAGATGTCTCCTACAGGCTTGAATTCAAGAGCTTGCTGCTCGTAAAGGAATGCACTTGTTCTTTAGGGAAACTTGCAGCCATATCTGTTTACATGTTTTGTTCTCATTTATGCTAAAATATGCTCCTAAATGAAATTTTAATACTGCTAATAAGCAGGCAGGGAATTGTAAAGTGTGTTTGCCGCGACTTTGGAAATAATTCAAGGAATCAGAGGCCTTTAATCACTACCGTTTCCTGCCATAGGTGTGTAGATTTCTCCAGTGGTTCGTGTCACTTTGTATGGAGGTTCTGCGATGAGTGAGATCCTCTATATTGAAAAAAAGCACAAAGTTAGGAAGCAGTGCCTGAGATGTTTGGAAATAGTGTGAAAAGATTAAATACGAATTTTTAGAGGGAAAGCGAGTGATCGTGTGAGCAGTGTGGCTGTTTCAGATGGGGTAAGTGAGGTGCCCGTTTTTCTGTGCCCACTGGTGCCAGCCACTCGTTTGCCAGGGAAATGAGTCCTTATGATGTGCAGGAAGAACACGTATGATGTCCAGGTCTGTTCTGATCCATTTTCAGCTGTAGATTAAGATTTTTAAACATCTCAGTAGTGTCAGAAATGAGACCATGTGTCTACAGGCGAGACGCAGGCAGCCGTCAGAGGGCTGGGTCTGGTCTCACTCCTCCCATGAGCAGCTGCCGGTGTCTTCACAAGTCACTTCTCCACTGTTTAGTTTTATAGTGGGAAAAAAAAAAAAGAATAGTAATTTCTTTCCTTTGTGCCTCTAAGAACTGTTGTGAGTGAAAAGGAGAAAATAGAAAATATCTTCCAGATTTTTTAAAGTAACATTCAAATGCAATATGATATTACATTTCAGTATGAGAAGTTTTTGGTCATATGGACACTGGCTAATGTGCACTACGACTCTGTTTGAAGTCATAGCAAGTTAAAAATGAAACGGAAATGGGTGACCATTAAATATTTTTAGATGATAAAATGTCTTCCTGTGTGTGCTGGAACCTGAGGGAGCGGCCGAGGGCCTGCCCTGGCGCCTCGCCGGGCACTTGCTCGGGGTCAGACGCGGCATCCCCTCGCCCCTGCCACTCGCACCAGCCCTGGGAATGCGTGTGTTCTGACCCCGTTCCCCTCTCAGGAGGTGTGGCAGTCTTACTAAGAGAAACACATAGTCTTGAACGAATCGTTTACTGCGTTTGACTTTCTCTTTGTGGATTTGCACATGCAGTCCTGGAGAAGGCGGCAGCGAGGAGAGTTAGCTTCACCAAGACTATGAAAGGGCGTGACTCATGCACGTAGGTCTCACTGTGAACCTAAATGTCGCTTTTTAATGTCTGATGTTTCGGCCATTCCTATGTTGGCACAAAGGTAAGTTCCTAGAATATCTGGGACTTTTCTGGAAATACAAAGAATATTTAGAAAGCACTGGCAAACTAATAAAATGAAAAAATGAGAAATAAAAACTTCATTCCTGTGGCAAGGCAAAAAAAGTAAAAAGTTAGAGAATTGGCAGCATTTGAGCTTTTAAGATCACTGAAAACCTGCACATAATAGTATGTGTGTGTTTTAAGGAATTTAAGATAAAATAAACCACCGCCTTGTGCTTCTAAACCCTCATAGTATGGGCTCAAGTGGTGTCTACAGACACTTCTTTGCCCAAGTGGTTAGGAAGTGGCTGTCTCCATCTCTCTCTCTTTTTGCTGTTCTTTTTTTTTTCCTGGGAAAGGAGACTCCCTCTTGCTAGAGTTCACTCTTTCACCTTCATTCTGGATCTCAGCTACTCCCAAATCTGCTAGCTCGATGCTAAGCTCTTTTGCATGTTAGCTATCCTGTGGGTAAACCCTAGCTTTGGGTGTTACTGACCAATCACCTCCCCTCCAGCCTGCCCACATTTGGTTCCCTCTCACTTCTGATTCCTTCCTTCCCCCTGGTGGCTCATCTCCTCGCCCTGTTCCTCCATTCTTGCCAGTTTCATCCTCCCAGTTTTGAAGACCACCTGCTCCTCCTTGACTCACACACCTGCATTCTCCACCGTGAAGTCCTTCACATTCCAGAGTGCCTCTGGACACCACCCATTGGCATTGGCACACCCTGTACCCTGAGGTCAGCTTGTCTCTTGATGTTGTACTCCCAGGAGCAGGCTCAGGGACCCCAGCTGTCCTTGGCTCCGCCTTCTCCCATGCTATCTGTGCCCACGTCCTTGGCATTTGGCTCCTCATGGTCTTACAAGCCTATTTTTCTCCCTCACTGCTCCCAAGGCCCTGGTTCCAGGCACCTCCCCTCCCTTCGGGACCATTGCAGCCCCTTCCACCCCATTGCCCTTCTTTTACAATGTCTTGTATCTTGCGGCCCTGTCAGTGTTGGTAGGGTGCCAGTCTGATCCTGTTTCTTTTCTCAAAAAATGCTTTGGGGATTTTCACCTCTCCAAACTGATTTTCTTTACGTGGATTTTATACTTAAAGTAATGACTTTTGGACCCACAAGTATCCTCACCGTTTAACCACCGTGCACCCCATTTTGCAGGAATATCTCACTGACCTACCTACACTTTGGTATACATGGGAAAATCCATCTATTTAGCTCTGCTTTTCCAATGTTTAAATGTATTTAACTCAAAGCGGTAGCACAGCCGTTTACACTTTCTGCATGTGAGTTTCACAGATTCTTTTTTGAAGAGAAAGCATCCCCATACAAGGGGTTAGAAATAGCAGAGAGGAAGCCTGCAGGGCTGGGCTCGCAGGGCCTGATGCCATGATGGCAGAAATCACATCACGGGAGACGTAAGGTGTGTTGTCACTTAGTTCCCTCAGCCACAGTGAGGAGTAGAGCTGTCATTCTGCAGACGGAAGACTGAGGCTTTAGAGAGTCGACAGGATGCTCCCAGCAGCCAGCCGAGGAGTCAGACTCCCATCTGCTGGGTGACAGAGCCGGGGTGACACTCTGCGGTCTCAGTCTCCCCTCACCTTCTTTGTTCCGTTGCTTGTTACAAATGGAAAGGGAGCTCTTTTCAGACAAAATGCAATGAAACTTTGCATAAGCAGTAAAGATTTCGGTGTTACCATCATAGTTGGGACTTTTTATCATCAATTTGAGTCTGTGGACAAATATCCAGAAGCTGTTGTCCGCAGTGGGAGATTTTTGTCCTGAGCTACCTTAGAACATACTTCTGCAGTTCCTACGTACTTCCTGCTGTTGCGTTTGCCGCCCCGTGGGATTTCCATGGCCTAAATGTGAGAAAGAGGCATTTCCAGGTGTGAGAACCCACATAATCCTGAATTCAACCCTGACTCTCAGGGTGTTGCTGTAAGGGACATTTCAACATAGAACCTTTATATCTTTTTCTGACCATCTCCAGGTTTAGTCCATGGGTGATTTGCCTGCACATTTGAAAAGCAGCTGTGAATCACCATTATCAGTATCACACTCACATGCTCACACATACACTCACATACTCAACACACATTTATATGCTCACACACATAGGAAAAGTTAAGCAGCAGGAGACAAGGTACACAAAGTATATTGTTCTGTCCCTGAGTCACTATTAAAGGAATGAGAAGATAAATCCTCACATGATATATTGTCACGTGTCACTTTTAGTCAAGATACCAATTAGAGCTTCCCTGTGAGGCGCCTTCCATGACACCCAGTGAAAGTGGACTTCATGTGGTGAAACCAAGGAGGAAGTTCTTCTCTTCTAGTTGGCTACACATGGAAGACATGTTGGTGCAGTGAGTGGTCCAGCCAAGCCCCCAGCAGCAAAGCTAGGGCTTGACTCCCACAGGAACCAGCTCTTCCCCTCATCGTTGTCTTTTGTAGAGATCACAGCTGGTGGTTAAACTTTGTTCGCCTCCATGTTTTCCCCCAGGGACCTGGTTTTCCACCGCCACGTGGAGGGCATGATCATGTCATTTTAGGAAGCTGGGCCAGCTGGGCAGACCAGGTGGGGCCCAGATCACAGGTGCCTTGTTTCTTCCTTTCTTAGTGAAAACAGTGGTGGAGTCGACAGGAAACCCGGATGGGGCGTCCTTAGTGTACAGAAATGTCGATTCCTTTGAACATGTTACTCATCATATATCACCGGTTAGTGGACCACAAACAGATTGCTTTTTACACATTAAAACCAGATTTTTTACTTCTCTTTATTTGGGGACTGAAAAATAATTGACATGGCTTAAAAGTGGTGTTTATCATCATGACCCCTGCAGATTCCAACTCATACAGTTAGAATTAAAGGACAATTCTTACTAGTGGGTGTTAGAACTGGATGCATTTTATCTAGTTGTCAAGTGTTCTTTAATTCATTCATTCTTTGAACTTTTTCTCCAGCATTTGCTGAGCAGACAATGAGGGCTGGTATAGGTTACTTTAGCCTCTGAAGAGGACACAGGGAGTCAGACTGAGTTGGACGCCTGCCCAGGCAGGTGATTAGGAAGAGTCAAAGAAGCTGGGATTTCCAAGTCCAGGTTCAGCAGGGAACTAGCTGGGACCTTAAAATGGTCATGGCCAGAAACAGCTTTGCAAATGAGATAGCTTACTGGCAAGAGGAACAGGCTAAAGCCCTCTGTGCAGCCAAGGTGGGGTGGGGTCGAGGACTGAGGTGGGGCATCTGTACTGACTTTGCCAAAGCAGTGAACAGGTGCTGCCGTGGAAGATGGCAGAGCTGCACCTCCTTCCTGCCTTCCTCTTGTGCCCACTCTGAATTCCTGAATCGTGGGGGACCCGTGTCAGCTGCTGATAGCAAAAGCCAAGCAGAGGTAGATGAAGCTGAACCCACCCCATTGAAGGCAAATGTGAAGGTGTCACAGACAGCTCTCAGGGAGTGTTCACAGTGGAGGTGACTCTTGACAGGTGGCTAGAAGGATGGCTGCCATTTTTCTCTTGATTGAAAGGGACCGGGGAATTTATCTAAGAAACAGTGGGGCATCTTTCTCAAAAAGATAAAACCCTGCTCTGATGAAAGTTCTTTTTTGTTTTTGTTTTTGTTTTTTTTTTAATTTTAGAATTCATTGAGGAAGCTGTCAGTTTGAACAAGAGGGAAATTTTATTTTTGGTCCTGACCGTTCTAGCTTAGTGGGTTGGGCACCGTTTCACAAAGCAAAAGGTCGCTGGTTCGATTCCTAGTCAGAGCACATACCTGGGTTGTGGGCCAGGTCCCCAGTTGGGGGCATGTGAGAGGCAACTAATCGATATTTCTCTCCCTGTCTTTCTCCCTCCTGTCCCTTCTCTCTAAAAATAAATAAATAAACCTTTAAGAAAAAATTGTAAAATGGCATCTACAGGAAAACAGCCAAAAAAGGCACAGAGCATATGTTATACCTCCCTACATCAGAAAGCAGCTAGAAAGGCAACCTGGGAGACCTTGTGCTAACCCAGAAGTCTCTGTGCATCCTCTGAATTCCCTTTGAGAGTTAATCTTCAAAATGCTCCTGATGCATGTAGACTCCACTGGCCTCATGCCTGGAGCCAGCAAGCATCTTTGGCCTCTGAACCTCCACCCTCAACCTTTTCTTACCCATCAACAAATGTTTCCTTAGCATCTGTTATGTGTAAGGTTTTAAAAAATAGTCCCCCAAAGATAGATAACCTAGTTAAACACTTGCAATCCTGATCCTTACCAAAGTAAAACAGGTTACAGTACTTCACTGCAACGTCAGCATGTCCTCTGGCTTCCTGACAGGAGCAGCTGCTAGGCTGATGGATCCCACAGTGACAGCACAGGCGAGGAGTTCGAAAGGGAGTGGGAGGGGAGGTGTCATCTAAGTAAATTTGGAAAGTACTTAGAAGTCACCCAGCTGTCACTGTTCCTACTTTTTAATCACGAGATGTATTGGCGTCATTTTCTCCAACTTCAAAATGGAAACACGGCAGTATTCCTGCCGCCCAACACAAAGACGGATTGGCTGTTTATCACCAATGATGAGGCTATAGCGTCACTCAAACACCAGTGAATGTGGATAAAATCGCAATGCAGTGTACCCACATTATAGCTGCTTTTATTTTAGATTCTAATTTGAAAGTCTGCTCAGTTCCCATCAGCATCTATTGTATTTTCATCTGAAACATGAGGCCCCAGTGAGTGTGCTACTTGGCCACGGAGAATTAGATCATTCTGCCACATGAAGTAAGGTTGATTTGTCAAAGGCACTGGTAGAGATGAATGAGAGGATGAACAGTCTCTGAATCATTGAAGAGGTGATTTGAATGGTCCTCTTTTCTCGCTCTCTTAATTTACCCTCAATGATCCACCTACTTGTTAAAATTATTTATAAGCCCAATCAGTACGCTCAGCCTTCTTATGGTCACGTATGCACATTTGTAGAGCAGCCAAAATTTGAGTCCCTGACATGCTTGTTCCCAGCTGAGGGCGGCGTTGTGCCTTTTTTGTTCCAGCTCTCAGACTGTGAAGAGGGTCCTTTACAGGAGCAATTTGGTGCCCTGTTTCTCTTCTTGTGCTTTTTGTTGCTGGTTTCACCGTTTTTGCAGCCCCTACCTCCACTTGTGGTGCTGAAGAGGGAGTGTCTGAAGAAGAAGGCTTTCCAGTACTGCCCCCCTTTTCACAGCAGAAGGAAATCGCTCTGTTGCATAGAGCTATAGAATCTCAACAAGTCTGCATCTGATAAGGATTAACTAATCAAAATTAAGCGCATAATACCCATTATAAGAACTCAGGCTATACAGAATGTCATTGGAGTCTGACTTGATATGCTCTCCTGACTGCCTTATTTGATAAATATTGGGGGAACACAGTGTAAAGTGTGTGATTGTCTAACTACTATGCTGTACCCCTGAAACTAATACAAAATAATACTGAATGTAAACCGTAATTTAAAAATAAAATAAAAATAAATAAATGTAGGAACTGTGCTTTCCCCACTTAACCTTTTAAGTGCCTGACGCCATCGCCGATGACCGCTGCAGGGAAGGCCTGCTGCACAGCTCACGGCGTCACCAGTGACCAATGTCAGTGCCCCTATGAGTGCGCACACGTGCATTCTGAGTGAGTGTTCAGTATGATGGCTGGAACAAACGAAGTAGCCAATATATTTTCAGTGGTCAGCCTCTATCAAGAAATGTCCTCAGAACTGCGGTTATTAACTCACGTAATCTCCCCTACAAGGAAGTCGTCGTCATCATTGGCGTTTCACGGGCGAGGAGACGGAGGCACAGAGGGTAAGGTGCGCTTCCCAAGATCTGGAGGAGTTTGCGCGCGGGGATTCAAACCACACGCTGTCTGCCTTCAAAGTTCAAGTTGTTACTGCCACTACTATGACAGACAAAATTGCTCTTTATGAACAAACGTGTAACTTCCAATATCTCTTTTTCTAGTGGCTGCTTAAAGACATTCTAATTAAAAAGCTAAAGTGATTCATTGATGTGGCTCCTGTTACGACATTATTTCTGAAGTCTTACCTAATTCTGTTTCATTTTGAGTGGTATGAATTATCCTAAAGATCATCTTTATGCTAAGATTTTTGCAGTAGACTTCGATTCAGAATCATGGTCTCTTCGCAGGCTGCGGCCTTTATTGAAACCCTGTTTCTTACTCAGCCTTCAGAGCAACTCCATCAGGATAATCTGAGAACTTGTAATTTGCTTCTTTACAGAAAATCACTCTGCACCTCCTGATGTAACCACGTACACCTCAGAGCACTCAATACAAGTGGAAAGGCCACAAGGCTCAACGACGTCGCGGACAGCACCAAAGTACGGCAATGCCGAGCTCATGGAGACCGGCGACGGTACGTCTCCCGGCGTTCGCGTCCTTCCTCCGTAAACTCCCAGTTCCACCGGCTTACCTTTCAGATGAAGACTGGGTGTGTTTCTCCTAGATAAATAGTCAACTCACAACTTATAAGCCTCCCATAGAAGGTGGCATAGTCACAAGAAATGCAAATTATCTCCAAGTTGGCCAAGAGTTACTCCTTGTAGGAAAATAATAATGATGTTGTAGGAAGTTAGTCATGAGAAAAAAGGAAATTTTTAAAGATTCTGATGTATTTTCTAATGAATAACTAAAGTTGGTTCAACAATTAACAAATGAGTGTGCAAGCATTAAGACTGTGAACAGTTATTTAGAAGGGCAGAATGAAGATAAATGTAAGCAAATTAATTGACAGATATGGGCCAATATGCTGCTTTAAAATTTAGAAGATAGAGGGTCTTTTTTCTCATATTGGAAAAAAGTATTAGTGATTTGATAAAATACAGTAAGTGGTAAGGGTGTTTTTTCATTTCTCATACCGTTAATTTTTGTGTATTCTGATTATGGTGGCCATTTCTATTACCCAGTTTGAAGTAGCAGACTTGAACATGAACTTCATGTGTTACCTGAAGTCTCAGTCCTGCCCTGGGTCAAGAAAGTTATAATAGAGCCCAACGGTGACACAAAATGCTGTTTTTGTGGAAGATGGCCGAAGCAGGGCTGTATGCCCTCCAACCACCTGTTACTGTGTCCGTGACACAGTGTGACTCAGAGGTGACAAGGAAGGCCTGTCCCCAGTCTCTAAAGGCAGCATGTCTCTCTATAATGGGCAGAGCCCAAAGTCAGTGCCGTTCATGGGCTCCTGTTAGTACATTTGAAGTCACTCCAACTCCAGTGTCCCATAGGATTGGTTTTCCTGGAACACTTTCAGTTTCAATGTTTGCTTTAGTTCTGTGCTAAATTTACTATTTTTTACATTGAACTGTTATTCTAGTCATTACCATTTTAATAACTTTGTTGTTTTTGAAGGCCATCATCTTTACCTGCTCTCCCACGTAAGTTCATATGTTGTCCACATGATTCCATTTGAGTCCCATGTCCAGTTTAGAGGTTTTCAGCACGATGACCTCTTGTCTCGGAATCACTGGGGCACTTGAGAAAGCAGAGTCTGGGCCACACACAAAACCTAACACATGAGAAGCTCCGGGCCAGGCAGGTCCTCGGAGGGCTCTCGCACGTTCTAACCTGAGTTGGAAAACCAGTGGCGTTGTAAAATGGTCTCAGGTTCGTCTAAAACAAATTAAGTGAGACTATTTAACGAGAAAATAATGTGTGTAGAGCCTGAGAATTCCGGGTTATGTATTTTTATATATTTTCAAAACTATAAAATATTTAATGGCTCAATTCTGAAGGTGCCCATTGAGTATTTTGAGATTACCTATGTTCTGATTTGATAGAAAAATTTCCTAGAATTCTATCATGGTCACATCCAAAAGCTGAGGTTTTTGTGATACCTGCAGTGCAGGAGAAGGGCTCCTCCTCGGTCATTGTGCGGGAGACCCTTCAGCTGTGGTTCTTAGGCTGCCAGAGTGATGACGTTTCCACACCCGTGGTTAGCAGGTGTGGGTGTCCGAGCACCTTCCAGCGGAATGAGATTTGACTGCACTTGGTACTCCTCTCATTCATTAATTTGGGTTACTTAAAAATTTGAAAACTTCTTGCCTTTTTCAATGATATGTCACTTGATTTTCAAAATGATGTCACATTCATTGTTGTAGCAAGTATATTATTGTAATATGGGGTTAATGTTGTTCAGGACACATGGATAAATATATGCTAGTATTTTGTCATGCAGAAATTGAATTTAGAGACTAATTGCTGTGGTTCTAGAATGTATTGCCTGAATGCTCACTCAGGAGCGTGCAGCTGAGACCACGTGGAAGGGACACTTGTGTGGATAGGGGCTGCCGAGGCACTTGCTTTTATCAGGAGGTATGGGTGCTGGGGGTGGCAGTGTAGGCACTGCAGGACACCCAAGTGTCCTGTCTTCATCACAATGTTCTCTTGGCCCAGTGAGGCTGAGCACCAGGGGTCTCAGGAGAGACAAGGGCTCAGGGAGGGTCTCTCTGCTTCATCAGCTCTGTGGTCTCCTTTGAAAAAAAGGCCAGAGACAGAATGAGTGAGAAGGTAACAAACCCAGTTCTAGGAGTTAGAGGTGGGTCCAAGCTCGATCTGTGGTTGGAGCTCCCCCTAACACCCCCAGATCAGGATGGCTTGTGAAGTTGTGGAAGAGAATTGTTCCTGCTGAGTCTCTACCCTCTCACAGCTTCTGGGCAGGATCAGTGCGCTGTGACTGTCCATCCCGTAACATGTCTTCACCGGCACGTTGTCCTGGGTGGCTCTTTGAGGGACACTCATCAGTCTCAGTGCTATCCCTGCTTCTCTCAGCCCTGAGATGGGGCAGTGGGCGTGGGTGTCTCAGCCCTGCGGTGCCTGCTCAGATGGGATGGACTGAAGTCAGCCTGTCTGTCCTGTGGTTCTGTTTTTCAGGAGTGCCGGTAAGTAGCCGGGTATCCGCAAAAATTCAACAACTTGTCAATACCCTCAAACGACCGAAACGGCCGCCATTACGGGAATTCTTTGTCGATGACTTTGAAGAATTATTGGAAGGTAACAGAACCCTTTTCTATCCCCATTTATTCTAACGCCCCTGTCCTCCTATAAACTATAATGATATTTTTTTTCTACCAAGGCTATTTTACTTTTTAAGAACAATAATCTTGGCATTCACTAGAAGACAGCAATCTTACCTAGAGACCGTAGGCACTATTTCTGCAAGTCATGTAAAAATGAGTACTGTCCCCCAAGGCAGGCCTCTTTCTAAGGACCCTGTCAGGTTCCAGAAATGTGAGTAAATTGTAGAAAACCTTGCTGAACGTAGTGACACACAGTGACAATTCGCAGTATTCACAGTGACACAGTTACCTCTGAATAAGCTTAGGAGGAATGCTGTGAGCATGTAGGTGGGTTTCTTAACCCCCTAGGGCCCACGAGCTCATTTAAAGTTAGTATCAGAAGGGGAGGGAGGGAGGGAGAGATGAAGAGAAACATTGATGTGAGAGTGAGACATTGATCAGTTGCCTCTCATACACACCCCAGGAGGGGGCGGAACCTACAGCCCAGCATCAGGAATCAAACCCTTGATCTCTGTTTTAACCAACTGAGCCACACACAAACCACTTAAAGTCAAAACAAAAAAAATATTATATCAAACACAAACTCTGTGTGTTCTCATTCTTTTATATCACAAATAGGATATGGCTGATTTTCTGCCCAGCTGGTGGAAATCATCAGTCAGTCATAAACTGTGAGAGAAACTTCTTCCAGAAATGAGAAAAAAAATCTCAACTTCTCAACTATCTAAACAGTGGGGCCAAATTGCATTTTATCATGAGGCATTTATTTTTGTTTTACTCAAGAAAATGTGATCTGTGCTCATTATGTGTAGTAGTTGTAGCAAATTTAAATTTATATCTAGGTGTTTAAGGGCAAAATAAATTTCATCTGAAAAGATTTGAGCTCTTTGGGGTCCAGAATTACTAGTCTATGTTGATCATTGATATTTGTAACATAGTTGTTGTAATCCTAGGCTCCAGGCACATTCAGATCCATAGCTTTACTTGCTGTCAGTTTGTAAATGCACTCAGGTCTCCTTAAGTGCTCCACTCGACGTTGCCTGGGAAATGATAAGAATTATGTGCCTCCATTACATCCATGAGGATAGTATCTGGGTCATAGTCCTGATTATAGAAAAGCATGTGTATGTGTTTTCTGTGCACTAATAAGTTTACACTTTAAGTATAAGCCCCCTACCTTCCTTTAAAGGAATAAAAACGTCATCATAGTAATATGAATGTATTTTGTCTAAAACCTCTTGTGTCTACATGTGTTTAGTTCAACAACCAGATCCAAACCAGCCAAAGCCAGAGGGTGCACAGATGTTGGCCATGCGAGGGGAGCAGCTGGGTGTGGTTACGAATTGGCCCCCGTCTTTAGAAGCCGCATTGCAGCGATGGGGGACCATCTCGCCGAAGGCCCCATGCTTGACCACAATGGACACAAACGGGAAGCCTCTGTACATCCTCACTTACGGTAACCAGATAAGGCTTGTCTGCCTTCTGTTTGCGTGTGCACATACCTGCCACCTTCAGGGCGGCTGATTTGTTTGTGCTGCTTTTATGTTTCCAGGCCCCAAATAAATGGAATCTGAAAGGAAATGTTTTAGGAATGTTATTTTCATATGTAAATATGAGAAGTCATTTGTTAAATGTTTTTTGAATAAAATTCAGAGATGGATCCAAAAGCTTAGTGATCGTCACTCTAACAAGACATTGGAATATATGTGCTATTCTTGAAATTCCTGGTTTTAAGGAAGGGCTGGCAATTAAACAGTGTCTATCTTAACTCTTTGACATCATACATAGTTCAGAAGAAACGAAATCTGTTTGCAAAGTGCTTTTTACAGAAAATGAGAAACAAATTTTTCCTTACCTTTTCATTCCATACATTTAATGTAGTTTGTAATTTTTTCAAAATAGTTAACTGTAATAGAGGGATCCCTTTCTTTGTCCCATGGATAAGGGACCATGAAAAAACAGATTGTCAGGGTTTTGCACGTTATCTGGAGTAGCTTTGCAAAGAAACCAGCTTAATAACTAAAAGACCAAAATGGCTCATATTATACCTGCATGCATGAGGTAGAGTAACTTTTTTTTTTAACTTTGAATTTTGATATGACAATAACACTCTTCCAACTGCAAGTAGGAAAGAAATTGATTTCCACATTAGCAGTCAATGTCAAGAATCAGATGGTATATTAAATAACATAGAGCCCAGCCTTCCGGGGAGGGGTGAGGCCCCAGGAAGCATCACCATGGAGGCACAGTAGTCACTGTCCTGTGCATCCCATGGCCAGAAATGGGACGGGGGTTCAGAACAGATGTTTCATAGCCTTGTTTTTATGACATTGTCGGATATTTCTAAGTGGATACATTGTATTTCACCCATGATGAGGCACAAATTTGATTTTTTAAAAAATTCTGCTCTTGGAACTTGGTTTCATCCTGTCAGAAAGATGGAATACTCTCCTATGTGAGCCTCACCGCTTGCCACAGTCAGCCATGGGGCCGACTGTGTGCTTGGAACTGCTGCTCCTTAGCTGGTTCTTCAGGGCTTCGCTGCACACATGAGCGCAGCGCTCATCTGTCAGCCACAGCCACTGCTTAGTGTGCTTGAAGCACTGGCACGGCGCTAAGGCTTGGGATCAAAGCTGAGTGAAACCCAGTTCTCAGGGGCTCGTGATCCACGTTGGAAGTAGGGCCCCGCTGCTTCTACTGATGGAATGGAGAACAGACTAGCGCTGACTCTCCTAAGGTGAATCTGAAGTGTCAGATAAGGACCGATGATATCTGTGAAAATTTGGAGTGCGTATGTCTACGCCAAGGCACCTCAATTCCTGCTTTCAGCCATCTATATTTTGTTGTATTGTAGTCATCTACATTAGACGTATGCTATGAGTCAGTCTTTGTTTTCACTTTAGTAAAGGAATATAAGAAAGCGGTGGCTTTCCAAATGTAGGATTGTAATTTATAAGGATGTAAAATGAGAGTGTTGATTACTATGATGAAAACTGGAAAAGAGTGCTATGTAGAAACACTAAATAGATGAACACTTAACGATTAGATGTTGCTGAAAAGATACAGAGAAAAGTTCATTGAGTAGAATTGTTCTAATACCAAGTAACTTGGTATTATCAAAGGGCTAGACCGTTTGCAGTGTGGGGTTTACATTCAGCTCTATAATGTAGCTTCCTCAAACCCCTCGGGTAGCAGAATTCCCAGCTGAGAAACAGGATCTTCAATAGAAAATATAGATGGCGAATGAAGGTTATAAGCAAACTCATTTTAAAAATCTTATGCTTCCTATTTACCAATATAAATGAAAAAGCATGTGAAGAGAACACATAGCATTTCATCGTGTTAAGTTACAAAAGTAAATCATGCTGAGCAACTAGCTTCCTTTTATCATGCCCCACTTCCAAAACTTCCTAGTCTGTCTTCTCTACCTTCTCCTCAGTGTTAATGAGAGATCTGCTCATTCTTTTTGCTTTGGTGCAGTGTCTGTCTGTCTTTCTCTTTCTCTTTTGATTTATGACTTGATTTTTGCCCCAAATATTTCAAGGGGGTTAGATACTTAAGCTAGAAAAGCACTGGGCAACCTTTTTGTATCTTCTTTACTTTTTACTTTTACAATGTTGGTGATGTGCTTTGCAAGCCCCCACCACAGTTTCCAGGTTAAGTAGCCACTATATTCCGCGTGACTTCTGATTGCCCTTCCACACCCATCCGCCTCCCCCTCAGAGTTACACTCTCTGCACAGTGCTTACTCCTCTCTCAAATCAAAGTAAAGTCAAAATTTATATGTGATAAAATAGTGTTTACATCATTTCTACATCTGTTTTTCCCCCCTGACAGGTACATTGCTTTCTCAGAGTTTTAATATCTGTTTTCCCAGTCAAAATATCTGTTTACCCTGCCTTAAATCTGGCAGAATTTAATCTCTAATTCCCAACTTTTAAATATACAATACAGTATTATTAACTATTGTTGGCAAGCTATATATTACATCCCTGTGACTTACTTATTTAACAGTTGAAAATTTGTGCCTTTTAACTCTCTCCACACCCCCAACTCTAGCAACCACCAATCTGTTCTATCTATAAGCTTAGTGGGTTTTTTTGGTTTTTTGATTCTACATATAAGTGAAATTATATGCTATTTGTATATCCCTCTTTGACTTGTTTCTTATAATACCCTCTAAGTCCATCCATGTTGTTGCAGATGACAAGATTTCATTCTTTTTTTAATGACTGAGTAATATTCCATTGTTTATATATGCCACATTCTCTTTATCTGTTCATTTGTCAATGGGCACTTAGATTGTTTCCATACCTTTGCTATTGTAAATAATGCTGCAGTGAATATGGGGGGTGCATATGTCTCTCTTAGTTAGTATTTTTGTTTTCTTTGGATGAACACCCAGGATGGAATTGCTAGATCATATGGTAGTTCTATTTTTAATTTTTAAGTAAACTTCCATGCTGTTTCCCATAGTGGCTGCACCAAATATTGGGTTAGCCAAAAAGTCCATATGGTTTTTTCCATAAAATAGAGACACATTTTTCATTTTCACCAATAACTATTGATTTGGATATTTTGCGTCTGTTGGCTATCTCCTGCATGGTATAACGTTGATGGTTCTGTGTCTTGATTTGATCGCTGTCAACTTCAACTGGTCTGCGCTACCTTGGAGCATCATCCAGCGAGAAATCTTTAGCAGAAAACTTCACAAACCACTTTTTAAATGTTCTATCAGTTACAGCACCTTCTCCATATGCTGCACAAATCTTTTTTTGTGTTTCAGTTGCATTTTCACCGTTCTTGAAATAATAAAGTATAATATGCTGAATATGTTCCTTATTTTCTTGTATCTTCAATATTAAAATGGCTACACAAAAATTCCCCAGTTTTGATCAGTTTTTTAAATGCATGCTGATATGACAGCTGTTACAATACAATCTAACAAAATTTTTTGAATGAAGTTAAAGACAGCTAAGTGCTGCTAGAGCCATCTTATGGGAAAAACCAAGCGAACCTTTTGGCCAACCCAATACTTCCCTACCAGCAGTGCACGAGGGTTCCCTTCTGTCTGCATCCTTGCTGGCATTTGTTGTCTCTTGTCCTTTTGAGAATAGCCATTCTAACAGGTGTGAAGTGATTGCTCATCGTGGCTTTTGGTTTGCATTTCCCTGATAATTAGTGATGTTAAGCACTTTTTGTATACCTAGCGTTTATCTGTATGTTGTCTTTGGAAACATATCTATTCATATCCTGTGCTCATTTTTAAATGAGATTGTTTATGGGGGGATTGGTCAAATTGTATGAGTTCTTTATGCATTTTGGATACAAACCCATTATCATTCATCATTTGTGAATTTCTTCTCCCATTTAGTACAATAGATTGCCTTTTTATTTTGTTGATGGTTTCCAGTGCTGTGCAGAAGATTGATGTAGTCCACTTGTTTATTTTTGCTTTTGTTGCCAAATCCAAAAAATCATCACCAAGACTGATGTCAAGGATGTTACTGCCTATGTTTTCTTCTAAAACTTTTATGGTATCAGGTCTTACATTCTAATCATTACTCCATTTTGAGTTAATTGTAAAAAAAAGATTTTATTTATTATATTTTTAGGGAGAAAAGAAGGGAGGGAGAGAAACAACGACAGAGAAACATTGATTGGTTGCCTCTTGTATGCACCCCGACTAGGTACCAAACCCACAACTCAGGCGTGTGCCCTGACTGAGAATCAAACCAGCAACCTTTTGTTTGCAGGATGACGCCCAACCAACTGAGCCACACCAGTCAGGGTTTGAGTTAATTTATTGTGTGTAGTGTAAGATAGTGGTCTAGTTTCCCAACACTATAAGTTTGAAGATACTGTTGTATATTCTTGGCTCCTTTGCCATAAATTAATTGACTGTATGTGTAGGTTTATTTCTGGGGTCTTTTCTGTTCATTTGATCTATGTGTCTATTTTTATGCCAGTACCACACTGCTTTGGTTACTGTAGTTTGTAATATAGTTTGAAGGCAGAGAGTGTGATGCCTTCATCTTTGTTCTTCTTTCTCAACATTGCCTTTGACACTCAGGGTCTTTTGTTGTTTCATACAAATTTTGGAGTTGTTTGTTCTATTTCTGTGAAAAATGCTATTGAAATTTTGATAGGAATTGCATTGAGTCTCTAGGTTTATCGAGTAGTATGGACATTTTAGCAATACAGACAAACCTTGGAGATGCTGCAGGCTTGGTTCCAAACCACTGCAGTAAAGTGACCATCACAATGAAGTACGTCACATGAATGTTTACTTTTTCAATGTAAAAGTTGTGTTTACACTATACTGTAGTCTATTAAGTATGCAATAATATTGTCTAAAAAACTGTAATTACCTTATATTTACGTACTTTATTTCTAAAAAATGCTAACCATCATCTGAGCCTTCAGCAAGTCATAATCTTTTTGCCGCTGGAGGGTCCTTCCTTGATGTTGATGCAAACAAAGCATCTGCAAGGAACCTTTATTAGTTCTTCCAGTCCGTGAGCACAGAACATTTTTCCATTTATTTGTATCTTCAGTTTCTCTCATCAGTGTCTTACAGTTTTTAGTGTACATGTCTTTCACCTCTTTGGTTAATCTTATTTCCCAGTATTTTATTCTTTTTGATGCTATTTTAAATGGGGTTGTCTTCTTAATTTCTCTTTCTGATAGTTCATTATTAATGTATAGTAACACAATTGATTTTCGTATCTGAAATTTTACTGAATTCATTTATTCTAACAGGTATTTTTTTGGTGGAATCTTTAGGGTTGTTGAATAAAAGTGGCATTGTCTTCTTAATCTTAGAGGAAAGGCTTTCAGCTTTTCACCATTAAGTATGATGTTTGCTTGTTATATGGCCTTTATTGTATTGAGATACATTCCCTTACACTCACTTTGTTGAGAATTTTTATCATAAATGGATGTTGAATTTCATCAGATTTTTGGGTGTCTATTGAGATGATCATATGATTTTTTTTATCATGCATTTTTTTGTTAACATAGTGTATCACATTGATTAATTTGTGGATGTTGAACCACCGTTGCACTTGTGGTATAAATGTCCCTTGGTTATGGTGTATGATCCTTTTAATGTATTGTTGAATTTGATTTACTAATATTTTGTTGAGGACTTTTGCATCTATGTTCACCAGGGACATTGTCCTACAATTTTCTTTTCTTGCGGCATCCTTGTCTGATTTTAATCAGGGTAATGCTAGCCTCATAAAATGAGTTTGGAAGTGTCTCCTCCTCTTCTGTTTTCTTTGAAGAGTGTGAGAAGGCTTGTGACTGATTTGCCTTTGAATATTTGATAGATTCATCAGTGAAGCTGTCCGGGCCTGAACTTTTTTTTTTTTTTTTTGGTAGATTTGTGATTACTGACTCATTCTCCTTACTAACTATTGGTCTGTTTAGATATTGCATTTCTTCATGATTTAGTCTTGGAAGGTTGTATGTATCTAGGAATTTGGATAAATTTCTTACTGGTTTTCTAATTAGTTGGCTTATCATTGTTCATAGTAGTCTCCTACAATCCTTTGTATTTCTGTGGGATCAGTTGTAATGTCTCCTCTTTCATTTCTGATCTTATTTATTTGAATCCTCTCTCTCTTTTTCTTGGTGAGCGTAGCTAAAGGTTTGTCAATTGAGTTTATATTTTCATAAACCAGATCTTGGTTTCATTGATATGTTCTATTGTCTTTTGAGTCTCTATATCATTTATTTCTACTCCAATCTTTCTTATTTCCTTCCCTCTACTACCCTTGGGCTCCATTTGTTCTTTTTCTTATTCCTTGAGGTATAAAGTTAGGTTGTTTAGTGGAGATTTTTCTAGTTTCTTGAGGGTAGACATTTATTGCTATTAACTTCCCTCTTAGCTCTGCTTTTGCTGCATCCCATAAGTTTTGGCATGTTGTATTTCCATTTTCATTAGTCGCAAGCTACTTTTGATTTATTTTTAAATTTTTTGGTTGACCCATTGGTTATTCAGCAGTATGTTGTTTAATTTCAGCATACTTGTCAGTTTTCCAGTTCTCTGTGATTGATTTCTGGTTTCATACCATTGTGGTCAGAAAAGGTGCTTGGTATAATTTCAGTCTTGTTAAATTTGTTAAGATTTGTTTCGTGGCCTAAGATGTGCTCTATCCTGGAGACTGTTCCCTGTCCACTTGAGAAGAATGTGTGTGCTGTTGGCTTTTGTGTGGAATGTTCTGTATATATCTTAAGTTCATCTAATGTGTCACTTAAGGTTGACGTTTCCTTAACATGTCTGGATGATCTATTCATTGATGTAAATGGTGATGATGATTAAAGCTTCCTAATATTATTATATTGCTGAGTATTTCTCCCTTTAGGTCTGTTAATATTAGCTCTATACATTTATGTGCTCCTATGCTGGGTGCATAAGTATTTCCTCCTATTGAATTGACACTTTTATCATCATGTACCATCCTCTTTGAGTCTTATTGCAGTCTTTGTTTTACAGTGTTTTGTCTGATATAGGTATTGCTATCCTAACTTAATTTTGGGTTCCATTTGCATGAAATATGTCTTTCTACCCATTTACTTTCACTCATGTGTGTCCTTACATCTGAAGTGAGTCTCTTGTAGGCAGCATATACAATAGATTGGCCTTGTTTGTTTTCATCCATTCAGCCACTCTGTCTTTTGATTGGAGAATTTAGTCCATCTCATTTTTAAATAATTATTGGTAGGTATGTACTTATTGTCATTTTGTTAATTGTCTTCTGACTGTTTTGTAGTTTCTCTGTTCCTGTCTTCTACTCTTGTTCTTTTCCTTTGTGATTTGATTAATTTCTTTATTGGTATGCTTAGATTCGTTGCTTATTATCTGTTATCGCCTATAGATTTTGCTTGGTGGTAACCATAAGGCTTACATATAACACCTTATATGTATGATCATCTATTTTAAACTTAGGCTGTTTTAAGTTGATAATAAGTTTGATTGCATTCTAAAGCTCTACATTTTTACCCCTCCCCCCATATATAATTTTGGTGTCACATTTTACATCTTTTCTTCTTGTGTATCCCTTAACTAATTATTGTAGTAACAGTTATTTTTACTACTTTGTCTTTTAACCTTCACGCTAGGTTTAAAAGTGATTAATCTACAACCTTGACTATATATTTACCTACATCAGTGAGATTTATGCTTCCATATGTTTTGATGTTACTAATTAGTGTCCCCCTTCCTTTTTTTTTTTTTTTTTTTTTAGCTTAAAGAAGTCCCTTTAACCTACTTTTGTAAGGCTGATTTACTGGTGATGGACTCCTGTACCTTTCACTTGTCTGGTAAACTCTTTATGAGTCCTTCAGTTCTGAATAATGAGTGTACCAGGCAGAGTATTCTTGGCTGGAAGTTTGTTTTTCTTTCTTCTTCATAAACCAGACAAGAACTGTTATCTTCTTTAAGTTAAATCAGCGACTTTTTCTTTCTTTTTCCCTTTGAAAAGCACCAAGCACATTTCTAGTATTTGCCAGAAGTGTGTTGCCCTTTCAGACTCTCTACTTTGTTGTCATCGGGCTTTAAATGAGTTTATGGTAATATCAGCTTTTTTTGTGATCTGAAGTCACAAAATACTTGTGTTTCCTTAAGAAAAAAATTATCCCCTGAGTGATTTCTAATGGCTAGTACTTATATATTTGAGAAAAAATATAATCATCAAAGAAAATGTCAAATAATTGTAAAGTAGCCAGTATTGAGGAGAAGGATTTAGAGAGAATGAAGGAGGGGCCATGAATAAAACTTCATACTGAGTAATTACTCCCAGTTTTCAAGAAGCACGCCACAATGTATACTATAACTTTGTGTTTTTATAGCTTGCTTATGACATTAATAAAACAAACATTTGTTGAGTACATACTGTGAACCAGGAATGACCTAGGAATTAGAGGAATCAAAGATAGTGAAAACATTCTCTTTGTCTCATTAAGGCAAATAAATCCTGTGGCAGGTGAACAGATTAATAACACTAATTGAGTTTTTGCAAAACCCAGTATGAAAAAAATGTGGATTTTTTAATTCAAAATATGAATTATAAACAAAAATCTTTTAAATTTAGCTTTTACATATAAAATAGGAAAAAGATTAAAACAGCGATTGCACTTGCAGAAAACTGTTGAAACTGCCCTTAACTTTCCTGTAGTATATGAATTAATAGAACTTCTAACACTTTGACTAATTCTGAAAACTCATAGATCCTGAAGTTGTAAAAGGCCTGTATGTGTCCGAGATCTCACCTTAGATTTGAAGTCACGTTTATTTACATCACACACTGTTTACTGTTGCTGACAGTGCTGAGGAAAAGCCTGGCATTGGGGTGAAGGGCTTTGAAATTTGCCAATTCTAAAAAGCTGATCATTCTCTTAGAATTTTTTTTTTTAAATCCTGCTTTGTGGTCATTTTTTTCTAGAGTTTGAAACTTTAAAATAATTCAAAATATTTGTCATTATCTGTAAGTTCAAGGATTCCTTTCCTACAACTCTGAGGCAGAAAAACGTGAAGTTGAGAAATTTGGGGCCACAGAGGCTCTTTAAAGCCAGTCTTGCGAACCCTTACATTCATTACAGTCACGCGAGTCAGGGCTCTGTACCAGAGGAAACGTGTGTCATTTTGCACAACATAAATTAGCAGGAACACACTCGGGCCATGGTTTTTGCCCTGCTCTGCTCCCTAGAAGTGTTCCCCCACAACTTGTGTGGTAATTAAAATTCTCTATGGCTTTGTTGTTGGCACTTTGCACTCTAAGAGTATTTGTGTTAGCACCGTATTCCAGTGTTCAGGCTTCTCAGCTTTTGTGAGTCAGAGTCGCTGGCTTTTATTTCCCATCTTGATTCCAGGGATCAGGATAACCTACTGGAAGACTTAAAATGAAAAAGTAATGCCTACTGTATAGTTTAATGTGCACATATATACACAGCTGAAAAAACATGTGTCCAATTACTTGTGTCTTTACAATTTGTGTTGATAGGCAAACTGTGGACAAGAAGTATGAAGGTTGCTTACAACATTCTGCATAAATTAGGTACAAAGCAAGAACCGATGGTGCGACCCGGAGATAGGGTAAGTGCAGTTTGTTACATCTGCAAAACACATTGTCTTGTGTGGAAAAGGCGCCACTGTTACAAAGTTCCAGAGTCCAGTGTCTCCTAAAACTAACACTGATAAATAAGGCTTTTCTAACATTTCCTGTGAACCAGGAGCAATTACATAACAAGCTATTTAATCTTCACAGCAACTCAGTGGGTCTGACTAGAGTACTTGTCACGCTTTATCCATGAGGACACTGGGCTTGAGAGGATAAGTATCAAAATCAGATGGAGGCACAAAGCTACTAAGTGGCACAGGCCAGCGTTCATATCCCTTTCTGTCCGACTCCAAAGCCTGTGTCATATATTGTCTCCTAGGTTGAAAAGTACTGTGTTGTCTACCCAAGCAGGCAGGACCATATATTTAAAACTTTTTTTACGTTAGTTAGTGAAGTCGACAATCTTGGCAACAGACTGCTGGTACCATTCCTTTCCCAGTGTTAAATTTCTTGATAGATGCTACTGTCCTTCACTGAAAAGCAAATTTTTATTCTTACTGCAATCTGATAAGTTACAGAGGGCAGAGATCGGTACCTCCATTTCCGTGTTACCCTCACAGCAGGCAGTAATCTTGTCCAAGCTCTACAGCCAGGTGAGGTGTGGGGTTGGGTGTAGAACCCAGCTTCCTTTGTTTCCATATGCCACTGTGTACCTCAGACGCCACAAGGCTGGGTTGGCCTATCAGCACCCAAAGGACTCCCAATGAATTTTATAAAAATATCATTGCGGAGCACCATAACCCAACAAGAAAACAAGCTATGATTTACTAAAGAGAGATTATAAAGACATAAGCCCACTACAGGCGAGGTTTTTAAAGATTGCTGCCAACCTAGGATCCTGTGGTAGACCATGATTCTTTCCAATTTTCTGTTGAATAGATTTGGTCTTTAGCTGGTCAATTGGAGGCCCCACCCTTACTGATTATAAAACTTATTACAAAGATACAGTAATCAAAGCAGTGTGGTACTGACATAAAGACAGACATAGACCAATGAAATAGCCACTCACTCGTATGTGGTCAAATGATTTTCATCAACGATGCTAAGACGTTAAATGGGGAAAGGATAGTTTATTCAACAAGTGGTGCTGGGAAAACTGGCTATCCATAAGCAAAAGAACAAAGTTGAACCCTTATAACATATATAAAAAATGAATTGAAAATACATAAAATACCAAAATATAAGAACTAAAACTATAAAACTGTTACAATAACACAGAGGGGAAATTCTTCATAACATTGGATTTGGCAATAATGTCTTGGATATGACATTAAAAACCCAGGCAACAAAAAAAAATGATAAATTGAACACTACTGAGAGTGAAAAGGCAACATAAAATAATGGGAGAAAAATGCAAGTCATATATCTGATAGGTGATTAATATCCAGAAAATATAAAGAACTCCCACAGCTCAGCAACAATAATAACAAAAAAAAATAGAAGTTTAAAGATGGGCAGAGGACTTGAATAGACATTTCTCTAGAGTAGATTTAAAAATGGCCAATGAGCATGTGAAAAGATGCTCAGCATCACTAATTAGTAGGGAAATGTACATCCAAACCACAACGAGATAGCACCCCATACCTATTAGAATGGATATTATCAAAAAATAGAAAATAATTGTTGGCAAGAACGTGAAGAAATTGGAACACTCGTGCATTTCAGTAGGAATATACAGTCATGTAGCTGCTGTGGAAAACACTATGGTGGTTTCTTAATTAAATATAGAATGACAATATGATCGAACAATTCTCCAATTTCAAAAGAATTAAAAGCAAGGACTTGAATAGGTATTTCTACACCGATGTTCATAGCAGTGTTATTCACGAAAAGCAGGCGGTGAAAGCACCCCAAGTGTCCATAGATGGATGGATGGGTAGTAAACTGTGGAATGTTTGTACCATGGCACGTTACTCAGCCTTAAAAAGGAAGGAAATTCGGATGTGTGCTACAACACGGATAAACCTTGAGGACGTTACATTAAGAGGAATAAGCCAGTCACAGAAGGACAGACACTGTATGGGTGCACGTATGCGAGGTCCTCAGAGCAGTTAAATTCACAGGGACAGGAGAATGATGGCGGCCAGGGGCTGGGAGAGGGGCGTGGGGAGTGAGGTAGTGTTTAATGGAGAGAGTGAGGATGAGGCAGTTCTCGAGACGGGCGGTGGTGATGGTCGCACAGCAGTGTGAGTGTGTTTGTTATAAACCTCCTGAACTGGACACTGGAAAGTAGCTGAGATGAACTTTGTGATGTATAGTTCACCCCAATAAAATACTCAGTTGTAATGTGTCTCCCTTATCTATAATTTGGTTAATAATCTTAGTATTTTTTAAAAAATTCTCTTGTGGTATTGCCTGCAGATTCTTGAAGTTCCATTATAATTACAAAACAAACCACATCTGCTTAACTAAGATGTTTATTCAAGGAGAGGGCTCAAAAAATGCAGAATTATTTCCTAGTAGGTGGGCCACTTGTAATACAGGCTTCCCCCACTAGGTGAGTGTTCTAGGAGCCCATCTGTATCGGTGTACCAGCTGGCGTTGTTGTGAGAGGCTGCAGTCGGCTTCAGTGAATTCTTTTTGAAGAGTCTTCCAATGCATTTGCCCATTTCATAATGGGTGATTTATGAGTGCTCCTGCCCACACCGTGCTTTGGGCCAAAAACAGCATGACCCCCATTCACCCAGTTCACCCCAAGTGACTTTATTTTTTTGTTTATTTCCCTGGATGAAAAAGAGTCCCCAAAGGGAAAGGTTTTGCCAAGATAGAAACAAAAACAGCAGAAGCACTAAAAGGCATCGAAATGGACAAGTTCTAACTGTTTTGAGCAGTGGAAAAAATGTCTCGATAGGGGTATTACATCCAGTGGAGAGTACTTTGAAAGTGACTGAGGTTTAAACATGTAAAAATAAATACATAATTTTTTATAAATAAATTCCAGGGTTGTTGTTTTTTTTTTCTCTCTCTCTCCCTAGGAATACAGGGGCACAGCTCAATAGAGTAAAATATGTAAAGGAATTTTTTTGTTGTCAGTGGCTGGTTTGAGTTGTATAAGGGGGACTACTTTTCTAAATGATTCCATAAAAGTTATTTTGTGGTGACGTGGCCAAGGTGGCAGATGGGGACTTGGCTGCCCAGTGAGGCGGGGCTGGGGCCAGAGTCTGGAGAAGAATCTGAGATCCTGGACCAGAGCCAGCTCCTGGGCCGGGGTACCTGCAGAGTGCGGTGGGGTGGCGGGGGGTGGCGGAGCGTCCACTCCTGTCCTGACCCTGGCACACAGGGCCACAGGCAGCCTGTCCACGAGCTGTGGGAGCACACAGGAGAAAGGAGGACAACAGTGGCTTGCACAGAAGCCATGAACAAAAATCAGCTTTGCAGACAATAAGAAATGCAGTACTTCGCCAAGCCAGAGCCACAGGTTCGCAAGTGCAATGAGTAGACATGCCAAACTAGGGGGATGAAGAGAGAATGGGCCCTGAGTTTGGGAACCTGTGGAAAAGGGGTGCAGAGCAGACAAACAGCATGTACTCAACAACCGAGCAATGGAACCAAGGTGAGGTTCCCACGAGGGACTGCGCTGGGCCTTAACCCGCCTCTGGCCAGTGCTGCGAGGGCCAGGACTGCACGGCCATGTGGGAGGCGGGAGCGTAGTCAGTGTGATTAGCAAGTGTGGCAAAGGCGTCTGTCACTGGACCTTGAGGTGTGTGAACACTAGAAAGAAATGTGTCCTTTCCACCAGACCCAGGGCGGCTGAGGACTGTGAGGATTGCTGGAAATGCTACCTGTGGTCAATGGGTGACTGGGCTAAGCCCAACATAAGATCTTCTGGGGGGGAGGGGTGGTTTGTTTTAAAAAAAAAAAATGTTGCCAACACATACACACTGGAGTCAAAACCCCTCTTATGAGCTTAGCTGGTTCTGCCCCTTCACCCAGTCACCATGGAAACTTGGCTAGGGAGATGTCTACATTCCACGTTGTGAGCTGTGAGAGTAAAACAGGCTTTAACCGGCTCTAACCTGCTGGAGAGGAAAAAGTGAAGGGATTCAGAAGCATCATCCAGTGCTGAGCTGGCACAGGATCCAGCCCGAGACAGTGGTGAAGATCTAGCCCCACGGGGAGCAGGACTCCTGGTGGCCGACAGAGGGTGAGCTCTGCGCAGTGGGACTGAACCTGGGGGAGTCACAGCCCCAGTCCATGAAACAGCCTGAACAATTGAGATCCCTGATGCTGAAGCCGGCCTCTGGCAGGAGGGGAAAAATCCCTCACCCACAAATTGAAAATCAAGACCCCCTGGGGACTTGATGCCAGTGCTGTGCCACCCAGGGCAGTGGTGCCGCTGAGGCCCCAAGAGCCGACCAGGCTTACAGAGCTGCTGAGGACCAGAGCACCGCCAGGACCACGGTGCTGCTAAGGTCTGGAGCACTAGGACCAAGTGCCGCTCAAACCCAACGCAGCCAGTGTCCAGGTGAGCTGGGACCCACCAGGCTTCTGGAGGATGAACACCAGTGCTAAACTCAGACATATTTCCTGAAAGGAAGGACTCCAGTAGCCTCTCTCTGTCATAGTTTCCTTTACTAAATCATGCTTTAAGCAAGAAAAGCCAGCAAAGGCAGCACTGGGGCTTATAAAAAAAAGACAACGGAAGTGATGAAACTGGACCACCAAATACGAGAAACTCAAATCCAACAAAAAGTACTAAGGGAGGAGGCTGGCCTGCTACTCAATGAAAAGTTCCCGTTCTAGGCTAACACTAGTCATGGTAGTGAACTTGAGCAACAAAGCTAAGAAGTACCGAATGGAAATCAATCAGTGGGACAAACATGCACAGGAAAGTGGTGAGATGTTTCAAATGAGACAAGAATCAACCTCCAAATACGGGAAACAGACTTCAGCTGCAAACAACACAGCTCTTGGAGAAAGAGAAGCTGGTCTCCGATTTCCAGCAGCAGCGGGAGGCAGTGAGGGACATTTCACTGGGAGGGAGAAAGAGTACAGGGAGCTGCAGACACTCCAGGAGGAGCTAAGGAAAGCCCGAGCTGAGATGGCTGCAAAGACCTGGGCCAGTGCCTCCAGGAAAAAACCTTACTGGAGAGGCAACTGACTGAGCCAGCCGTGAGCACGCTGGGGGAGAGAGAAGAAAGGAGCTGAAAAGGAAGGGCCAGGCCTTGGAGGTGGCAGCAGAGAGGCATGCTGCTCAGCTGCGCCACCTCCAAACAGAGAGCCTGGACTCACAGAGTCCCGCCAGCAGTCCCAGCAGCACCGGGAGGAAAAGACCCTGCACCTGGTTAAAAGTTACGAAACAGCAGCTGCAGCAGGAGAAGCGGTGGTCTGCGAACGAGCAGGCAGGAAAGGGAGTCCCAGAAAAGATCATAGCAGGGTGCTCCAGGGTCTCCAAGAAGTTCCCTAGCCACCAAATAAAATCACAGCTGAACTGCTAGGTAGTTGTGTGATGCCTTCCCTTAGTTGGGTTTTTCTTTCATTAGCTCCTATTCATAAACAGGATATTCCTCAAACCTCCAGATAGCCTAACACCTTTTGCCAAACACTCAAACATGAAACCAGGTGGAGAAAACCACCTTGAGTCATTGAGAGGAAAACAGTTGTGTGATTTATTCCATCTGGCTGAGGCAGATTTCTCTATAGAAAAAGTACTTTTAAGGATAGCATCTCAGATCGACTTTATATAGCACTTTGCTCTGTAAACAACCAATATCAGCTCATTCCTTTAGGCCAACTCAGAACTTAAAGGCACAGTGTTTTTCATCTTTTTTTTTTTTTTTAAGTTTGTGCTAGTGACCAGGTAGTGCCTTCCATAGATTGCTCATGAATGAGAAGGTACCCTAATAGCAACAAGGTCAGTAAGTGTTATGCAGAATGACCTTTTGGTTGATGCAGCCCTTACAATTTGAGCTTTCGTGAATTGAGAAGGGAAGATAGAGGAGATGTGTATTATGTCATTTTTTTTTGAAAATTTTTTTCTGTGAAGAAATACCTTTAGTATTAATAAGGTGGCTGAATGCCTATTTTTTGTTTTTTTAAACAAAGAATATCAAAAGGAAAATTTTGAATATCTGGACCATAATCTTTTTAAAGATTCGTACTCCATCTGTTTCCCTAGCAACACCCTGAATCCTAAGATGACATGATTACTCAATGTTAAATATAGTAAGCACTTCAGTTTTCGGTCCCCTGGTACATTCCTTTCTATGTGTACACTTACTAAGCCTACTTACAATAGTTTTATGTGGCCGTATCTGGCACATGTATGTAAGTACTCATTAAAAACATACATGACTGTAGCATCCAGTCAATAATAACCCTCTGTCACTATAAACAGAATTCTTTGAAAATCATTTTTGCATGAAATAACTTCTTCCAGAATAATGAACATTCAGTCCTTACCATAAAAACTATAGGCACTCTGCATGTAGGTGACTCTGTGAGTGCAGCGTGGGGAATACCTCCTTGGACTCTGTAAAAGGCGTTGAAGTGCCTCAGCTGAATAGGTTTCAGGGTGTTGGAGGAGGAGCTGCAGAAGGTACAAGGCGTATCACATGTGAAGCCTGTCTTAAGGGAGTTTGCACTATTTTTTTAAAAAATAGATACATTGATAATTAGCTTTTCTATAAATTGGAAAGAAATATAGGTCCCCAAAAGAGATGGTGAGTGATACAGCTGAAATTTTTGGGAAACAGAGATCGATCTCTTTCATCTGGGATCTGAGACATTTTCTTGGAGTGAAAAAGGCCATGAGTTCTTGGTGAGCTGCTAGGAAAGAACCCCTGGAAGAGCCAGAGGCGGGCCCAGAATGTAGCATGCCGAAGACAGCAAACCAGGCACGCGGTGGGGCTGGTGTGGGGAGTAAATGGAGTCAACAGGATAGACCTTAGCAAATACTAGGATGGGCTTCCACCTTCTGATTTGTTGATGTCTGTTCTGCTCTGTGGATTCAGGTGCAAGGACATCTTGAAGGAATGCATAGAGAACCAAATGAAGGGAAGAGTTTATGAAATCATTTGGAATCTCTGTGGAGTTACCACAAAACAGGACTTTTGACTGGTCAGACATTAAAGGAAAACTTAATGAGAATGATGAGAATACAGACTGCTCTTTCCTTAAAACAAATTGGAAAAAAAATAATGTTTTATTCTAAAAGAGCTTTTAGGAATTTGACCCCTTTCTATCCATTATTTCTATGTGGTTGAGAGCTTATTATGCAGTTTTATATTCTGTTTTTATTCATTTTACATTAACGTAACATTTCATCCTATCTTACCACTCTGTAAGGCTATGTAATGTGGCATTAGCAGGGGGATATTAAATCCCGGATCAAGGTGGTCTTCCTGCAAGCAGAGCTGGCATGGCAGCCAGACTCAAGTCTCAGAAACAGGCTTGCTACACTGGTTCTGGGATGTCACTACTTTCTCCCTCTTCTGTCTTTATGATGACGACTCCCACCTGCGGAATCGGTGTGTGCTAGGAAGAGCAAGTCAGTATTCAATGGGTCCCTTATGAATGGGTGAGACCATCAGTTTCAGATGGAACTTCAACATTTTCTGCTTTTTTATTGCACTTTGACTGGCTTCTTAAGACATTTTGGTCTACTTCAGGGAGAGAAGCCATGTGGCAGTGGTGCCCTGGAAGATTTGCAGACATTTAATTGAATATTGTTGCTTTGCCAGGTCCAGATCTAGAGCAGATTCTGTCAGCTCTCAGCCCACCACTCGAAAGCAGGACATCTGAGGCTAATGCACACACCTCAGATAGTTTTTTTAAAATAATTGGTTATGGTTTATATGCATAGACATACAAATAAGCCCTTTTATTCCTCCTTGAAACGCCTACTGATGATAGCCTGCCATCTGTCTGGGAGCTGTTGAGACAAAATAAAGATTAATATTTAACAACTATTTCACAGAGTTTCTCAAAATTCATCAGTAGTGCAAAATGGCTTTTATTGGCCTTTCAGTTTTGTTTGTCTGTCATTTAGATGATTTTAGTAAACTTCAGAAATTTCATAGAGAAATGAAATGTGCCCAAACGTAATTTTGTTTCCACCAACTGTCCTGTGTTACTAAGTTGCCAACATGGCCAAATTTAAGATAGAGCTCGCTCCCTCCCCAGCTACATCGGAACCCTTTTATGCAACTCTGTTTCTTTAGATATTGAAATAGAGTATTTTATCCACCTGTTCATGACAAAACTATTTACTTCTAGTTGGGATATTTTTTTAAAAGTTGTTTACCCCTGGTTGATGTGGCTCAGTGGATTGAGCACCAGCCTGTGAACCAAAGGGTTGCTGGTTTGATTCCCAGTCAGGGCACATGCCTGGGTTGTGGGCTAGGTCCCCAGTG